>CM040818.1:37348226-37350726 GCA_022828995.1 Vimba vimba | reverse complement strand
TATATGTGGGTAAGGGTGGGCGATATGACCAAAATCTTATATCACGATATGAGTCATTTGATTTCACGATGATATATATATCACATACTATATAGTTGTTTTTGCTTTAAATAAAATTTTTATGATACGAAAATGTTTGATAACATTAAAATTTCATAATTCTTGGCACCATTTTTAATATCACAAAAAACAAATACTTGCCTAAGTAAAAAACAAACAAACTCAAGCTAAGGACACTCGTGCATTTTCTTTCTCAACTGTTTATGTTCACTTAAGACATAAATAACTGTGTTTTTCAAAGATGGTCATTTTGACACAAAAGTATGTGTATATGTTCAAGCCCAAGTAGGCGTCAAAAAGAACTCAATTCTCACACGCTTTATGCGCAGCGGCTTTATGTGTGCGAGGTAAGTCTTTCAGACAGAAAGTGTCTTTCAGACAGCGCTTAGAAACCTTCTCTCTGACAGCATGCGCATATAGCGAAATGTTGTCTTTCACTGCTTACTGCGCTTTAAATCACTCATGTTTTAAACCACAATGCGTAAAAACACATTCAAATGATAAGCTTCTGTAACAGTGCCGCACAGCAGCATCACGTGAGCTTAACCACAATAGAGCCCACCCATATATGTGGGCATTTATAAGAAATGATTATATGACTGTTTTACCTCCATGAAAGAGATCCCTACGCTCCACACGTCTGAGTGAATACCATACTGTTCCCCAGATATCCGCTCTGGCTATAGAAGCAAAGACACACAGACACATGAAGAATCATTACAATGCAGCTTGCAATATGAATTGTGCTTGGAGTATAACTGGCACTGAAGGTCACACAGACATTCTTACCCTCTGTGCAGATGTTGAAAGAATTAGATTTTTCCATAAAAGGCAAAATTGATTTTTTTTTGTGCATTATAGGCAGATGCTAGACTGACAGCCTTTACAACCAAATATGTATGACTGATAAGAAAGACCTATGCCTTCCCTGTTCCCGTAAGTAGAAATACTGTTTGAAAAGAAACACTATTAAAGAAATGACTGCTGCTTACCGCCATGTATGCATTGGTTCCGACGTATGTTTTAGCAATGGAGTTCACCAACTGTGGAAGAAAGCAGAAAAAAATATTGGTTACACTTTATTTTATGATGTCCTTGTTACAGTGTAATTATATTTTTAAAGTACTGAGTAACATTATTCAACAACATGTAGTTAGGGTTAGGCTTAGGGATTGGTTTAGTTTAGTTAGTTGCATGAAATTATGCAAAATTCACTGTTTTTATTAAAACAAGTACATGTAAAATGTTTAACAAGGACACTGTAAAATAAAGTGTTACCAAAATATTTTAAGCAGGAGATCAACAAGAATCTCAAATAGAGGAAATAACATATCAACCGTGTGTCCATAATCCTTCTTCTGTGGTGTTAAGCAGATTATTCAATGCAAAGGTTTTGTCACAACACCAAAAAGTCAGTAATTTGGGCATCATTTTTTTGTCCTGTCCATTGACACGGTTATCACTGTCTATCATTACAACTTAGAATTCAACCAAGCATTTAAATAAATCTGTCGCTCCCAAAACTTTGCATTGTGTACTTACCAGCATAAAAAAATAATAATGCAAAATAATGGAAACATTTTTATTTTGAATGGATAATGTACAGATAGTGAGCAAAGAGCACTCCCTTTATAATTAGCATGATTTTCAGCATGAGCTCAGTTCTGAAAATAAGGTATTTTAAAAAATCATCTTTTCAAAATATCCTCTTTTGTGTTCTACAGAAGAAAGTCACGTAGGTTTGGAACAACATAAGGGTGAATAATTGATTACATGATTTTTGGGTGAACTATCCTTTTAAGTACCAAATTTTATTTTGATTATGGGTATGTTCAAATCTCTAATCCCAAGTATGAACAATAGTAATACTAATGTAGTACTATCACAGTTATCATTTAAAAGGACAAGACGACAGATGAATACATTAAAAATGGTAACCCTTAACAGCAAGGTTCAATTTGTTAGCATTAACTAAATAATGAACAACACTTATTTACAGTGTTTACAACTCTAAGTTCATGTTAATTCATAAATATATTTTCCGTGATTGCCAATTTATGCTTGTTTATAATACATTAACATAAATGTATACTTGAAACTTGAAGTGTATTTGTACACCCAGAAATTAACATTAACCTACATTAATAAATGCTGTTAAAGCACCGTTGTTGTTCATGATACTTAATGCATTAACTAATGTCCATAAATTAAACCTCATTGTAATGTGTCTCTTCAAAACTACCTAACTAACAGATTCCTGTTACTAATCCTAATAGCTGATGAAGATCTTAGCAGTGACAGTATTGGATATCTAGTCCCATCAAACACACACAACCTCAAAGGTGAAACATTATCCCCTAAACATTATGTGTACAGCCAACAATAATATAGAGAAGCTGACACATTCAGTCCTCTGATCTAAGCAGAACAGTTATCATCT
>CM040818.1:36562810-36725310 GCA_022828995.1 Vimba vimba | reverse complement strand
TCAGTGTGTGTGTGTGTGAGGTAAATGAAACCGAGCGTCTGCGCCATTCATTCACACAGAGGCAAGCAGAACATGCAGGGTTAATATTTAAATAGTTTTTTTGCAGTTTAATATACACCGACACTATATATATAGTGGTATATATCGGCTACAGACAGTGCTCCAAGTAAAAAAGTTAGTCTGGAGCCCCACGCTTAGATAAAAACACGGAAGCGACTTAAAGCAGCTGCCTATTAGTGGGTACCGAATATACCCGGTACTACAGAAATGCTGGTATCGTCACATTTTCAGTACCGACTTGGTACCGAAGTACCAGTACTTTGACAACACTACAATAACGTGTGTTGTATAAACAGTAATCTAAGTCAGTTGGAGTTAAGAAGAGACGTTTCACTCATATCTTCATAGTCCTAAGAGTCCATTCAGGAAAAACTTTATAGTACAGTCAGCAATATATGGCCTCCTTTACACTGCAGGTCTTAATGCCCAATTCTGATTAGTTGCCTATATCCAATTTTTTTGACCGTCCGTTCTTTCAATTATGACCCATATCTGATTCATGCGTTTACACTTGGCATAGTATCTGAAACATCGAACACAGCACAGATGGACAAACGCGAAATATGCTTGATGCTAGCTTTGCGATATGTGCGAAGTTCGCCAAACATCACCAAGATTTTGATGCGGTTGAGGACGAAACGGGCCAAAGTGCGTATCTATAGCACAAATTTTATTATTTAAGTAGTAGCCTAATTAGTAGCCTAATGCCTCAGAAAATCCGATCTGCCTGTTTACATGACAGTTGCATTGGCACATATCTGATTTATTTTCACATATGAACGAGGCCTGAAACTGATCTCGAAATATCCGAATGCATGCGTTTTTTTTCCTTTTTACACTGTCAGAGCACACTTCCGATCTGTGTCACATATGAGCAAAAAAATCGGAATTAGGTCACATTTCACTGACAGTGTAAACAAGGCCTATAATATGAGGATATGCAATGCTAGAGCCTTTATGTTAACTACAGATCACGTGTTGTTCTCACCAATCAATGACATCGTAAATATGCAACTAAGGACCTTAACCCAGAGTTTAGGAATGTACAGTGTGAAAAGTCCGTTTATGAATACCCAGTATTAATTGTTAACCCAGAGTAAAGTATGATGTGTGAAACATGAAAAAAAAAAATTGTAATAATCCGTTTAACCAAGGTTTAGATTGACCCTGGGTTAGGTATTTAAAGTGTGAAAAGCCCTAAATTGCAATATCTGTGCTGTGCTTTGACTTTGATGAAGCAATGACATCTGGGTAATTTATTGGTGGAGGAATGCACTTACTTCAGGAACTCATTTCGGTTTATTGAGAACTTACTGTAGGAAAACAGATCACTTAAGAGTGTAACAACATTTAAAGGCATAGTTCACCCAAAAATAAAAATTCTGTCAGGACCACTATCGTCAAATACGATTGACAATTAGCATGCAGTTAGGACTGGCGGTATGGTTCTGTTCTGGGCAAGAACTCCCTGAGCATCCATGCAGCCTAGCATGGATAAGAGCAGGGAGAGCAGCAATAACCCCTTAGGGTAAACATAACAGAACCAACATGAATGTATTGCAGATAACATTAATTAATTTTAATGCACAACATAATTAGAGAATTTTAGTCTGATTCAGGGGTAATCAGAGTAGAGGGCTGCATTGGGATTGAGTCCCGCGGGACCCAACGCAAATCTCGCGGGAGCGGGCGGTTTGAACTTTGCTGCGGGCGGGAATGGGCGGCTAAAAAAACCGGGATCGGGAGGTAGCCTAGCAACATGATGGAGATGTCAATAATGGCGCTTTTCCACTACACAGTACCAGCTCGCCTCGGCTCGGCTCGACTCGACTCGCCTTTGTTTGGTTTTCCACTGTGTAAAAGTTGTAACTGTATCTGTTCCAAGTACTTTTTTTCGTACCACCTCCAGCGAGGTTCTGGGCGAGCTGAGGCGATACTAAAATGTGACGTGAAAACAGACTGCTGATTGTTCAGAGAGAATCATCACTATTCACTGTCATCATTGCACGCGCCAGACAGAGTATCCTGAATAAAAAACGGCAAAAACGAAAACAAAACCATCCAAAAACAGCATACACTCGATTTCCTCCATTGTCCTGTGTGTATGTGTCCAGAATACATGCCGGCCAGGGAAACGAAACAAACAACCCCATTAATCTCTTTAATAATAGCAATACAAATACGTGTTTTTTCCTGCGGGACGGGAGAAGACACAAAATCAATGCATCTCTATTATTGTGCGGGAATAAATTCTCAGAGTTTTGCGGGTGCGGGCGGGAGTGGACATACATATTGCGGGAGCGGGCGGGAGTGTAACACATACGTTGCAGGAGCGGGCGGTAATGGTCAGAAATTCGGCGGGCGCGGGATGAAGAAAACAGACCCGCGCAGGGCTCTAAATCAGAGTGCCAAATCCCGACTGACGAGAGGAGGAACTGTGGATGGAGGAGGGTAATGAGCTCCTGAGTAACGCGATAGCTGCTGATAATACTGAAGGAGCTTATATATGTATACAGTGATAGGCGTCGTATTCCTATAGGTAGACGTGGATCAGCTGAGAGTCAGATGATGCGAGCTTGACTAACGTGACCTGCCAGAACTGACTCTATGCTTGATTTCTGTCATCATTTACTCACCCTCAAGTTGTTCCAAACCTTTATGAATTTCTTTCTACACAAAAAAAAGATATTTTGAATAATATTGGTAGCCAGACAGTTGATGGGCCCCACTGACTTCCATATTATGGAAAAATAAATACTATGGAAGTGAATGGGGCCCATCAACTGTTTGGCTACTGACATTCTTCAAAATATCTTCTTTTGTGTTCAGCAGAAGAAAGAAACTCATACAGGTTTGGAACAACTTGAGGGTTAGTAAATGATGACAAAATTTTCATTTTTGGGTGAACTATGCCTTTAAACACTCAAGCCTAATTTGAGAACGTCCTGCTTTCTTTGATTTTCCATTTTGGCTTAATTTTCAAGTCTTGCAATTTTCCTACTTGCACATGATGTTTTGCTTTCCTAGCTTCTCTCCAGAGTCATTTGTTTTGCTGATGCTTTGTGAAAATCAAGCAATAGCTCAAGAATTAAGCCTTAGGCCACCGTGAAAATGTCATAAGCACAAGTACACTGTTATCTTCGACATGAAATACCTTAATTTGAATTTATCCACTGAACCGACAGCCCTCGTGAACTCCTATAAGATATGCATGTACCTGCCTCGAAGAGGGTAAATTCCTGAACTGCTTACACAACGTCCTGACCTGAGTGCTTGTGAGTGTGTATCATGCATAGACAAATGGTGCAACCTAATCCGGAATTCCCTATGTAGAACACATTCACATAAACGAAAGGTTTCTCTTACAGATCAAACATCAGCCTATATTGTACAAATGGCCTTAACCCAAACAAATCATTATAAATAAAATAAAAATGAATGATGAAGACTTTAAATAAGAGCTTTCGCTTGACCGAACAAGCTGCCTCCTAACACAACCTGCTTCTAAGAACTGCTGGCAGAGTGCCATCACTTCTAAACACTGAGTTCTCTGACGCAAACCGCACAGAGCAGCCCACACCTGTAGCACCGACATCTCTGTAGCGCACAACGAGCCGCTTAAGAACACAATAAGACCCACAGCGGGAGTGTGTGCGCACAACTGAGCGATTCTGCCTTTGGTTTGCTTGTGGTAATGAATTCACACAAATTACTTTTCTATTATCTGGTCTATTGAAAATATTCAATAGGTGAATTTATAATAAAAATAACTGTTAGTTGCAACCCTGCACAGGTTATTTGTGGGCAGGCTCTATAAATAGGTCCCATCATTTCCCAAACTGATTTTTAGAGCAGCAAATAGTTTTTTTTTTTTTTACAAATTAAACCATAGCTTTAGGAAGTGAAAAAAGATGACTAGTCGTCTTTCCAAGAAGCAAGTACATACTGCTAGTTGTAACAGATCCAAGACTGATGATCACTCTACATATTGCTGTGTGTGTGTTTTTTTTTTTTAGGGGGGGTGGGGACGGGTGCCATTGGGTAAGTTGTGTCAAAAGGGAGGCCAACTGCCTTAGACTTTGAAAACCTTTATAAAGAAGGCCTTTATTAACCCATGCGCTGTTTGTTTGGGTACCAATAACGTGCATTTGGGAATGCATAAAGTCTGACGTGCTTTGCGTTTCATGCGAAGTGTTGCACTGTTATCATTTACATGCATGGAGAGTGTTTCAAACTCCATCTCTGCATATGCTGCGAGTTTGGGTTTCTTATAGCATTCATCTGGGAACACAACATGCATCATTTCACAATATTTGTAACGTAAATCATTTATAAACCTAAGCCAACACAGGAGAATGCTAGCATGGCTAACGTCAGACCAAGTCTCATTTGAGACTTGGTCTGGGAACCACGTGTTCATTTTCTCGTATTTGAGGCGTGGTTTACGAATGCCCAGAGCCGTTTATTGGGCGCTATGAATGTCTATCAAATGCGCCTGTACGTATCTCATAGCCAATCGCTTCAATTATACCAGATGACGTATGTAGAGTGACAGAAATTCGACGAGGAAAAAGACGATGGGTCAAAGATTTATTTGTACACGATGGCGTTTAGCGAATATTATCGTTTGTGCAAGATAAACATGAGGGTAGAAGGCAACGTCGAGTCTGATGCCATGTTGGATCCATAGATATAAACAAACTGCTTCGGTGTCGTCATCGTCTTGCTGCTCCCTCCCCGTTCTGTGATTGGTTCCCTTTTTCAGGGGAAAATCTGGTCCATGGTGTCCAGACTGCCTAGCAGCGTGAATAAAATTGCGCTGCGAGCAAGGCGCCAGTCCTTAATCTAATCCTTAATCTAATAATCTAATCCCCTCAGTTATAAAGGCAGAAATGTCAACACAACCATGGAAAACACTCAAATAATAATTAAATTAATAATAATTATCTCTTAACATTAAGGTGCAAAATTAAATAATACGTACATAATAAATACTTAATAAAGTGTAATACAATAGTGCAAAGTGTTAAATACAAACATAGAGAAAACGACGACGATCTTGCATAATTTGCAGACGACATTGGTCTGACTACAGTCAGACTTATAAAATCCAAAAAACTGCCATACTGGCAAGCTGATTTCCCCTGTTTTATCAACAATTTCCTCGCTCGCTGCGGCACTCATTTTCCACTTATCACACGCCGGTTCTGTTACTGAAGAATCCAACACGAGACAACGATATGGCGCAACCAAACATGATACTGTTACATGTCTGTCTGTTAGCGTGTCACTCCCTATGTTGCTAGGTTACCAGAGAGTAAGTGCCTTTGTTAATGCAACCAAACTTCTGGTTTCTTCCGACGAAGAAAAAAAATATATTATCGAACGCATTTTTTATTGATATTGATTACGTGTCTATCGCGAGACATATAGGCCTTTATCTCATTTCCTGGTTTCGGAACGTTCGAAATCGCCAAGCAGTGTACTCGCACTTCCGGTGGTTACTTAGTTACCTTTAGATGAAAAGTAGGTCAGTAAACTTAAATAAAATCGCGATATAGACCAGTGTCTGTCAATATTAAACCGCATAAAGACTATTTACCGTATATACCCGAATATAAGATGAGGTTTTTGTCCTAAAAATAGGCTGAAAAATGGGGGGTCGTCTTATATTCGCGATATAGACAAAATCACGGGGGGAAAGGGAGAAAGAATAACGGAATAAATATGAAATAGTGACTGAAACGCGACCCATTAAGACAAATAATTTCGGCTATCCTTGCATGTAAAATTAGAGAAGCAACATAATATCTGTGTTTAACTGAATTAAAAACGCTGCTCCTCTCTGCTCCTCTCTGCAAGACGCAGAGAGAGCGAGAGAGAGAGGTGCGCGCACGAGATGCAGAGAGAGAGAGAGAGAGAGAGAGAGACAGAGAGGTGCGTGCGAGACGCAGAGCGCGCGAGAGAGAGAGAAAGGTGCGCGCGCGCGCTGGAAAAGAGAGAATGAATTATCACTGCAGTTTTCAAATAAAATTATTTTATGTTGAAAAACAGATTTTTTCCACAAAAATCTCTATTTGTCCCGAAAATAAGTCTGGAAAATGGGGGGGTCGTCTTATAGTCGGGTATATCCGGTAAATAGGAATCATGCATGTTCTGCGTGTCTCTGTGAATGAATGGCACAGACGCGCTGTTTCATTTACCACACACACTGAGGCACGCATGACGCTCGCGATGTTTTCAGCCTATATGAGCACATTAATGCACTTCATCAACACAGCCGCTCTGAGAGTCACTTCAGCAGCATTTTAGCTTCATTTGAGAAAAACTATCGTCATATCATAAAACACAGAGAAGACGGCACGGCAACCCGTCAAAGGTCTACACGGCAACCCATCAAAATAAAAGTTTGGTTTAACCTTTGAAGAAAGTTTTGCTTAAATCATTACATTTTAAATAATTGGTTATAACAATTTAATTAAACCATTAAAATGGAATCAAGAAAACAAACAAAAAAATAAACTTTTGAGAGATGCGAGAACGAAGTAGTCCAGTGATAATTAACAGGCAGCCATGGTGAACGCAATAACCGGAAGACGAGGTACACTGCTTCAGCAATTTTTCGCGGATACTTCCGGCATTCTATTGTGATGCGATAAAGGCCTATTGTTATTGTTTTATCGCCCAGCCCTAATATTACATTATGTATTTTAATAGTGTTGTTCAATAAAACCATGATTGATACTTTATTTGAACCAATTGTTCAATTAGGTCTATTTCTATTACCACAAAAAAATCGAATTACTCGATTAATCGTCAAAACAATTGACAGATTACTCGATTACCAAAATAATCGTTAGTGACAGCCCTATTAAATAATGTGTACTTAATATGATATTAAGGAATTTCTACATTTAATCAGAAGCCTTTCTTTCCTTAACCCACTGAAGTCGGCGGTATCGCCGGCGATACCAGCTCGCTTTTTTTTTATCAGTTCAAAAGAGATTAATTTTGCTCTGTTGAGTTTGATATTACAAACAAGTACAAACATCAATCGATTCTGTTAAATGTGTATTATTTTTGTGTATACTCACAATAAAAACAAAGTGTTGTGCTTTTTGCCAAATAAAGAAAAATAAACACGAAGCGAAGAACGAAGTTCTGCCTTCTCTCTGTCAGTGAAGTCCATTCTGAAACGCGTCCGAAAATGAACAATAACTCCGCGAATACTCAGTCAAACAGACATACAGACACACAGGCATGAAGCTTGAATTATCTTCTTTTAAATGAAGTAATTTATATAAAAAACAAATATTCTCAGTTCATGTAATCTGTAAGAAAAGAGAGAGATGGCAGTTGTTCTCATCTCATCTAATTATTTTTAATGTGACCCCGCCCACGGAGAGCGCGCTATTCAAACGCAAATGACTGAGGTAATCCACGCAAACCTGTGAACGCCCCCCATATCAGCTCGAGAAAACACAAGTTTATTCAGATCATTACTTGTTTACACCGCCTCGCAGCGCTGTGAGGAATAATAATAATGGAAAATGTACCTCAGAAGTGCGGGTATTTCGAGGAGCAAGGATCCGACTGAGCTGAGGAATACTATAGTAAGTTTTTTTTCCTTCTCAAGTGAATCGCGTTTCTGTTTGTGAATGAATGAACGGCAGAGATGTGCGCCGTTTACCACAGCTCGCAAAAAGACAGTTTAAATTTAAATCGCGTATGTGAATGAATGATGATGTTTTAGCAAACTGTATTGCTATACTGAGATGAGTAAAAATCGACTGAAATATGTTGAAATAAAATGTAGGCTATTTGTAAGCAACATATTAAACTGCAAATTAACATTTATATGCCCTAATATTTCATAAAAACAACGTTACAGTCAGGCGAAATATGAAAGACAACATTTTGTTGACTAGATTTGGGTACAGTTTTTACTGTAGAATATACTGCCACATCAAATAAGCTTTTGTTTAGCAATTTCTGCTCATATGCTATATATATATATATATATATATATATATATATATATATATATATATATATATATATATATATATATATATATATTAGGGATGGGGCCGATCCGATCCAGTATCGGTATCGGGACCGATACCAGCATAATTCACGTATCGGATTTTCCCGATCCAACCTGCGGAGATATCCGATATCCATGAGTCATGTCTGCGCTTTAACGTTGTCTGCTGAAATGACTCCAAAAGTGATTCCGCCGGCGAGTCTGTTAGCTGGCTGCAAACTGCGGAATGGATTTCCTGAACAGAGACGCGGCTCAATGAGACACAGAGTTATGAGACACGCCCCCGCTCAGGAAATCCATTCCGCAGTTTGCGGCTAGCCAACATGTCCGCTTGGTGTAAATACTTCACACTGGAAACACCGCAGAGCAAGACAGCTAAATGCAATGTTTGCAAAGCCGTAATTCAGAGCTCTTTGAAGCTCCCTCGCATAATACAATACAACGAACACAATCAAACATTTAAAAAAGCACCACGTTACTGTGTGTTCACATCAAACGCGAATAGCGCGTCAAATATGCGTCTACCGCGTCTAGTTGGACGCTTATAGGGTCTTAAAATTAATATTTTGAATCCATTCGCGCGTCCAGTGCGAAATTGACGCGCGTCTGAGGTGAAATCCGCTTGTCTGTTTGCAAGATGCTGATGTTGATCGAGCATTCATCGAGAGAGAGTTACCGCATCGGAGCGAGGATCACCCTTCAGATAGTGTGTGTGTAAGATGTTTACACTTTCACTTTTCTTATATTCAAGACTCAAGTATTTGACATTTTGGGAATGTAATAAATATTGAAATGACAATCAATTTGAAACCCTTACAGTTGCATATTTGTTTCCAGAATGGGATTTTTTTCTGTTAACAGGATTTCCTGTTTTTCTGACTGACTTTTCTGACCTTATACTTACCTCAAGTTGCCTTTTGGGACATACATGCATACATACGTAGCAGCTACATTCAATTTATCATACTTGCCTGTTTAGAGAAGTTTATTTCAGCATCATATAAAATAAACTATAATGATAACAACAATATTAAAGCAAACACAGCTCTGGTATCGGAATAGTATCGGTATCGGCCGATATCCAAATTCAGGTATTGGGATCGGATCGGAAGTGAAAAAATGTGGATCGGTGCATCCCTAATATATATTATATTATATATATATATATATATATATATATATATATATATATATATATATATATATATATATATATATATATATATATATATAAATAGGCTACTATTTTTGTCAAAAATAAAGTCATCAACTAAGATGTTAGCTGTTCCAATGTTGGCTATATTCAAACTAATGAATACATATGATAAAATGTAGGCCTATAATAATTTATTTTACAAAGAAAGAGTACACTTGAAATATTGTTGAAATTGTAATTATTGTTGTAATTGTAACCTTTTTAATAAAATAGCAAAACATATTTACAAGATAGATGTAAGCAAAATCTTAAATGGTCAATATAAGTCTTCTTCTAAATATATCTTTTGTCCTTGCATTGTGGCTCAGTCTGTTTCACACCTGAATGAATGGCTCATTATGCAGAGTGGGTGGGACATTGTAATCTCAGGTGTAAACTAATCCTCCTTCACGCCCCCCTCGCATATTGGCTTCCCAAGCAAAACCTGTTTTACACAATTTAAATCAATGTATTGTTTTATGTGAACAATAAAGCAAGACTATTTTCACATAATTTTGAAGCCAGAACTCGAAGCGACAACATCCATTAGTCAAAAGTCTTGTGGACACATATTTAGTATGAATTTTGTGGTCTAATTTAAGCAACTTTCATTTTTATTTTTTTCAATAACCACGCATAAACATTATTCTCTTAAAAATACAAACCAGGGTTCCTGCAGGTTTCAAATTTAAGACCTTTTTAAGACATTTTAAGACCAAAAAGATTTAAATTTAAGACCTACACGGCGCATAACCAAAAAAAAAAAAGAATTAAAAGAATTCTGAAAAAAATATTTTTATTTCAATGAATTCAGTAGCCTAATTGAAAAAGCATTAATTTAATTTACAGACAAAGCAATCACATTAGTAACCTTCCACACACACAACATGCCAAATGCCCAAAACCTTAGGCCTAAAATGAAAATAGGCTAAAACAAACTTGCCCTCTAATAATATATTTCATCTCATATTTATTTACATTACGAAGCAGCATATTAATAGCCTAATAGAGATTGAACATGCTCAGAGATTATTTTAGAAAATTGTAGTTTGCATATTATACTTTAAAAACACATAATTATAGCTGATTTTAGTTGATCATAACTAGAGATGAAATGGCATGAACATTTATTTTCACGATTATTATGAAATCAATTTACTGAGTTTGTCGAAACCCCGCAAATAACATATAAAATTATCAATATGCAAGTTTTGTTTACATAAACATCAAAATACTATTAAAAATGATGGCCAGATTTTAAAGGAGTGTCTTGCAACATGTTATCTATATGTACAAGTTCAAATAAAGTTTTTACAAAAACGGTTTTATAAAAAGATAAACCTCACATATTTCAGCCTTTAAATATTTTTTTATAAAAAGAATGAGTCAAAAAAGATTAATTACTGACATTTACAATGCACATCCGCTTATCTAATATTATTAATAACATTTGGTCTGATTTTCCTGTGGCGTCTGTCGTTGCTAAGCAACCATACAACGCACTCTCCACAGCAACAAGCGGGTGGAAAAAAATTGCACGTTGTTTCAACAGCGCTTGCCGCATGCCCACATTTTAATAAACTTGAGCACGCAAAAAGACGCGGTATGTGAACTGCCTGTTGGCGAGCGACCTCATACCCGGGCTACTGGTAGCACGCGAGCGAGCTCCGCTTTGTAGGCTAACTTGTGTTGTGTTGAAGGCATCACGTGTTCACAGTACTGTGCACTGTGACCCGGGGCTGCGTTGCATTCTCAATTATTGGTTCCGCCACTCTTTATATATACTACGTTATTTAATAAAAATAATCGTGGTTGACAAATTAAACTTTTGAGGAAAAATACAATACGGAGAAGTTACATACAGCACCATTTTTAAGACCCAGACATCAAAATTCAAGACTTTTTAAAGACTTTTTAAGGTATTATTTCCAAATTAATAAATTCAATGCTTTTAAGGCTTTTTAAGACCCCGCGGGAACCCTGACAAACATCTACATACATGATACTCACATATTATGGTAGCCCTGTTTGTGCTATATAGAGTGAATTTACACCTTTGCCATTATCATGTTTATAAATAACTGAAAAAAGCACAAATGTCAGGGCATGTCAAAACATCCCAAGGGCCCCAAAAACACCTTAGACCCCAGAGGGTTAATAATATTGTATCTTCAAAAAAGAAATTCTGCAATCTTATTTAACTGAAATTGAACAGAATAAAAAAAAGTCTCATTTTTTTTTCTTTCAAGGAGGATTACATCCGTTTCTTTGTTTTAGCAACATTCACTAGCTTTTTGCACCCTCTTCAGCGAGCAGGCGCCAGTTCTGCAGCCAGTTACATCACCAACAAGCTGCGGATGTCCGCTGTGCTAGGTGATGGAAGCCTAAGCCAACATGAACGTATGTTTGCTTTCTAAATAAAGCTCCCTAATTAAACCATCTCATGCTGTGATAACATTACAGGATAAACAAAGCTCAGCCAGCAGAGGGAACGCCTCAGGTTCATCTAGTCCCAACCTTGTCAATCACTGCCGAAATAGCCAAAGCAATAGAGTTGATTTCAGATCTTACGTCTGGCCAATAGGTTACAATACCCAGAAATGTAAATAACAGCCTCATGCCTCTCTTTATGAATCATAAACAGTGCTTTTTGCCTGTTCGTACTGTATCTGAACGGATGATATCCCCTTAGTTCAAAGTTGTTACCAGAGCAAAAAGATTTTGATGAGCTGACAGACAGTCCACTATTTCAGGAACACTTTTGGTTTCACTGCAGACAAAAAAAGTAAAAAAAAGTAAAAAAAAAAAAAATAATAATAAAAAAAAAAGAGGTAAAAGAAAAAAAAGGATTGGGAAACTAAGAAATTGCGCTGCACAAAGCAATGACAATGAAGTTCACTGATTTTAGCATTTTACTTTCCGCATTACTACCTATTACACATAAAAGTTTTTGTGGTCTAAACTACATATTTTAAGCAGAGTATGCAGCCATTTACATGACTGAAAGTATATTTGCTGAGGTGAATCAAAATACACTTATTATCTTAGCCGCCAAAAGTCTCAGAGCCTCATCTGTGATACGCCACAACCACATACAAGACACACACAAACACACACACACACAGCTGTCAGACACACAACGGCCCGAGGGTGAATTGTGTAACAGTGCCTTTGGGACCAAAAGAAGAGGAAGGAAGTGAAGCGGTGACTCGGAGGAGAATGAGGGACCTTAGGTACAACGCAAACAAGTGTGAGGGAAGGAAAGACTGGTTTAGAAGATTAAATAATCTAGCCTCAGAATCCCATTCAGCTTAAATCCAAGTTTGTGCAAAAAGATCATTGGATATAAATGTGAATTTGAGTTAGGGGTGGGCAATATGGCAAAAATATCATATCTCAATTTTTTTCAGGAAAATCACGATTCACGATTTTATCACAATTCTTTTTCTCGTTGGTTTTACTATTTTGCAAGTGACTGAGCATTACAGCCAAACTAATGTCCCTATTTTAAAAACAAAGCCTTAGGTAACAAAATATAAAATAAAAAAGAATGGCAGACATTTAGGCCAAAGTGGCGAAGATAAAAATCTTTGTCATTATTTTCTTTGTTATTAAAAATTAAGAACAAAGATACACATTACACATACACAACTAGTAAACCGTGCTTTATTTTTTTGAGCTACAGTAGGTGTATTTAACAGTAGCTTTGAAGAAAGTAATTTCTTACATTCTTACATCATTTACTCTCTCAAGTTGTTTTAAACCCAAATAAGTTTCTTTCTTCTGTTGAAACTAAAAGTTATTTGGAAGAATGTGGGTAACCAAACAGTTGCTGGTCCCCAGTGACTTACATAGTATATCCACAGTATTTTTTTTCAACTGTTTGGATAGCCACATTCTTCAAAATATCTTCTTTTGTGTTCAGCACAATAAAGAAATTAATACAGGTTTGGAACAACATTAGAGTGAGTAAATAATGATAGAATTTTTTTGGGGGTGAACTATCCCTTCAAGGACAAGCGGCAGCATGTTTACTATTAGGCTAATGTCTCTTTAAGACCTGCACGCAACGCGTCTAATATACACACATTTGACAAGCAGATTTTCTCTCAATTTTCTTTGTTTGCTTTCACTTTAGACATAACCAACTTTGCTTACGTAAACCTTGTATGTATTTGACAGTATTAGCGCAATATGACTCGAAAGATAACTTAGTCCAGTAACCAGGCACTGTTTGACAGGCTTTTAGTTCCTGCGCTTCGGGTGTTTGCGCTCAGAAAAGCGCATGTTAGAACAGCGCATCAGCATGTGAATGACATGTTTAACCGGCAAGGCTTTAAAGGGGTCATCGGATGCCCATTTTCCACAAGTTGGCAGAAGTTGGAAGTTGATTCTTTAGGGTCTTCATGTAAAGTTTGTAAGATACTTTGGTTAGAATTCCTCAATGGTTGTATAAAACAACACCCTTTTTACCTCCTCAAAAACAGCTCTGTTCACAGCAACCCATTAAGGTGCATGTCTCTTTAAATGACAATGAGCAACTGCTCACCCCACCCCTCTCTTCCATGGGCACGTCGACACGTAAAGTGCTGCCTTGGCAGACAGTATACAAATGGCTGAGGGCCAAAATATACTAATACGGGACAGTTCGTCAGTGGTCGTGGGCGGAGCATGAGCAATATGACATCATATTGCTCAGAAATCCAAACCCGTTCCTCTGTGTTAACATTTGATGTGAACATACGTCACGTTCTACAGTATTTTGAGACGGAGGCGCCAGAACTGCAACTGATAGAATGCACTGTAGCACAATATTTCTTCAAAAGCAGATCGTGGAGACATTTTTATCATCCACGATCAAAAATCGTGAAATCGCACACCCATAATTTGAATACACAAGAGATAAATAATACTCAAGTAAATAAAAAAAAATAAAAAATAATAATAATAATAATAATTGTTTAAATGATAAAAAAAAAAAAAAATCTCTTCTGATCCATTCAGTTGCGCTCTAGAAGAGTGTGAACAACCCCTAATTCTTTCTAGAGTGTTGATAGCTGCCATGGGTAGAAAACCATGTGTGTTGATGCAATTTTCTCTGAAAATTAGGTGTAACGAACTGCAAAATTAAAAATGAGGCTTGCGTTTCACAAGTTGCTATGAAAATTCAGATCAAATGTGAAATTGAAAAGAAAAAACAATATTTCATAATGATTTGTGATTTCACAGAGATTACTTAAGAAAATAACCAAATACCAGCTCAATACATCTATTTGGCAGATGACTGACGAGAGAATAATAGTGTTTTATAAACACACAACTTAACGCCACATACACTACATTAATGCCCTATGGCGAACACAAGGTCTGAAATCAACACTGCCCCTCTGCCAAACACTGCCAAGGGCCAATGAATGTCATTTTTAGAGCAGTTAATTCAATAATTAGTACATGAAATCCAGCAGCTTTAAAGCAACCAGACTTCATTACACAGATTTATAACCACAGATATTTAAAATTTCACTTTATAGTTCACATTTTTTGACAATGCTTTATCTTCAGACTGAAGCTGTTTTAAGTTCCAAATGTTACTACAATAATTATTCGAAGTTATTTCGTAATTGACTAATTAAATAAATGAATAATATAAATATATTAATGAAAATATTCATAATTTTATACATGTAAAATTGATAACACTTTTCATCAGTTCAAAAAGGGTTCATCAGTTAACAGTTCATTGTATTGGTTAACATGAACTAACAATGGACAATATTTTTACAGAATTTAATATTAATCTTGAAAAATCTGTTAATATTAGTTAAGGCACTGAACAAACGTGAACATTAAGATTTTTAACTAACATTAAGACATGTTAATAAATTAATAAATGCTGTAAATTAGAATATAACAAATGAGACCTTATTGTAAAGTGTGTCAATAAAAGTAATTTTATAGTAAAATACTGTAAACAATTTTGAAAGTTTGAATTAACATACACTACCGTTAAGTTTTTTTTTTTGGAAGATTTTGATTTTGGAACTCTCTTAAAATACAGTAAAAGCCCAGCAATACTGCGAAATGTTATTACAATTTAAAATAACTGTTTTTGTTTAATATATTAAAATGTAATTTATTCCTGTGATGGCAAAGTTGAATTTTCAGTCATTACTCTAGTCTTAAGTGTCACATGATCCTTTACAAATCATTCTAATATGCCGATTTGCTGCTCAAGAAAAATGTATAATTATTATGAATGTTGAAAACCGTTGTGCTGCTTAATATTTTTGTGGAAACTGTGATAAAATGATGAATAGAAAGTAAAGAAAGAACATTTATTTGAAACAGAAATATTTTTTAACAATGTCAAAACCTTTACTCTCTCTCACTTTTGATCAAATTAATGCATCCTTGCTGAATAAAAGTAAAACCTTACTAACCCCAAACTTCTGAACAGTAGTGGACTTTTGCAGTAAATTTTTAGTAAAGTTAAAACTATTATTCTTTGTAAAGTAAAACACGAGTCATCTTAGGCTATCTTTTTTTTTAAAGCTAAAGGATTTTGCCAAAGGTGCTTCTATGACGCATTCTATTTGAAATGTAAAATCAGCTGGCACCTGTGTCTGATCCAACAAGCTCCCGTCTCTCTACCTCTTACTATGGCCCAACCCTGAGACTTCAGAATGTCCCCTGTGCATTAGCATCCAATGAATGTCGCTGGTTTCAGTTACACTAAATTTAAACTAGACAAATGCCAAACATATCTGCTCGTGCCTCGCCCCAGGAAACAAGTCCCTCAAACCCACCACATTACAGATCCCCTCTCACACAGTGTTCAGATTCTTTCTGAAAACACACCTTCTCTGACACCCGATGAGTCAGACGATTCACTGGTACACATGGTCCTCTTGCTGGAGCTAAGCTAACAGCTAAACTGCCCCAAACATAGCTCTAGAAACAACTTGTGGGACATGAGCTTGAAATGTTGATGGCCCTTACGATTAGTATCAAGTCCCCTGAATGCGTGTAAAGCTGATTCACTGTCATGTATTACAAGTACAACACCACATTCTGGAAGCAAATCAACATGAAGCCCAAAATAAGAACAGCAGCGCCACATGGATGTAACCACCACAGACAACGATCAGCTCCCTGCTTTAGCGTTAGAAATACATGCTTTTGCGTTTCCAGAGGAAAAGAGAAAGAACAGGAAGCATTTTAACCAGATCATATTTGTTGGACTGCAAATAAAAGAATGAATTGAAGATGGGAAAGTAATTGATCACTGGTAAGGCCTTAAGAGCCCACCTCATGTTGTTCTAAACCTGTATGACTTTCTTTCTTCTGTGGAACTAATGAAGTGACAATATTTTGAGAAATGTTTTAGTGTTTTGTTTTTGGTTCATGGAAGTCAATGGTATTCTGCAAAACATATTTTGTGTTTTAGATGCCTTTAACCGAGCAGAGATGAGCTGGCATGGCTGTTGAAGTTCACCTGTTGACAACCAAGGTCACACAGACCAACTTCTGTGAACAACTGAATAATAAGGCTAATGACTGAAATTTTGTGAAGAAAAAAAAATCGTTAACTTCCATGTAGACTTTCATGCTGGAGTTTAGCAACCTTCTGAAGCTACAATATCCATAATATCTCCTCATGGTTCCTCTGCGATGGATCGCCTGCAAGCAGATCATTCACACGTTTATGTTGCATGTTAACACGGTGTTGCAGAGGCAAAAATGAGTCAGCACTGTTAGCCTGCTTCAAACCCTGGGCAGAATTGAATATGAATATAACATTTAAAAAAAATGCACTTCATTAACTCAAACACTTGCATGTTTGAGCAGATGATGTTTATGCTGTTGAGAGTTTTATAAACTATTTCTGCTGAATATTCACTGCCACAATGTTATGGTGTTGCGAGTTGCTAGGGTATTGCTATGCAGTTGCTAGGGTGGTTACTACTAGGTGGTTTCTTACTGGTTAAGTCAGAAAGAGCCAACAGCCAACCCACTGCATAAGTTATTCTCTCCTTCAATGCAAATCTAGAGGAGTATTTTCCCCTACATTTGAACATTTGCCAGGCAAAATTCTTCAGCCCAATGGTCTAGAAAAAGTAATGGCACATCTCCTAAACAGGATGCACCATTTTAGGTATCATTCATGTCCATAGCACAATGATGTGGGACAAGTTGTGCACTGTAGAGTAACACTTAAGGCTAGGGGTAATGGTTTAGAAAAAAACCCAAATCTATAAGAAACCAAATACATTGATGCTTCCTTTAGGAAGCAGCAACAACAATTTTTCAATAATTTTTTCCCACTCAATGTTTCAAATTGTCCTACCATACTAGCGGCTTGCAGTTACACTGTTGTGGTCTAAATAAAACTGCCAGGCTAAGCTACACCCCATTACTCGTCCCCTGACCAACAAGCGTCAATGATACACCTGAGTCTGCGGCCTCACCTGGGGACGTAGCGCACAGCATTTTAACACTTCTCTGCTGCTCGGCACACACAGAGCGAGGTGCAGGGCTGAAAGGTGTGGCGATTTGTCCGGTGGCACTTGCTGGCCGAGGGGGGAGTTCTCCTCTGACGGGACTAGCGAACCTGCAGTCTTGCCCTCTACCAATTTTGCTGTGGCTTAAAATAACCCACCCTGAGAGCGATGTAATTTCAGTCTTTCCCACGACTGAGACAGCCAGCCAGCCAGATGAGCATGCATGCTAGCAGACGCTAAACACTGCACGCCCCGCTTTTTCTTCACCGACATTTAACTACCCACTCCTAAAAATACCTCTAGACTGGTACTCATGCACTCTTGTCAACCTGGTTTTTCAGAGCCTGAAGACCGTAAGAAGATATAAAGGTCTATCATAAAAGAAAAGAAAACACACACACTTACAGGTGGCATTTTGGGCCAACTACTAATGGAAAAGATGAAGAGACAGAGAAAGACTCAACCCCCTTTTCTGTTTCTGTCTAGGCAGGAGGGTCTTGTGCCCCTCCCCTTGAATTCCACTGCCATCTGAAGACCACATGCTGTGCCTGGGCACTACGCCAGACAGCTCCACACTATCTGACTTTACCCAGCCCTGAGAGAGCACCTTCTGCCCTACTACTGCCACCTCTACAATGGAAGAGGCCACTTTTACTGCACGTCTTAGAAACAAGGGACAAAGCCTTCATTCTGAGGGCATAAAATAATTTAGATTTTTGAGACTAAAAATTTGAGACAGCATAACATAATAGTAGCAAGTGAGATTTTCATAAATATGATGGTTTGTGTTCTGTTATTTTATAATCTCCAAACTAGAGATTCACCAAACATCAACAGGGCTCCAGACTAACACTTGGTTTAATGGACTAACATTAGAACCAAGTTCTACAGATGGTGGCACCAGCACCTGATTTGGTAGCACTGGGGTGTGGGGGCATTTTTATTATAGAGGTAATTTAATCATTGTTTTGCATTAATAAGGGACTAATAGTAACTGATAATACTATGTTTAATTTTTGGAAATGTACATTTGACAGTAAAGCACTGAGCTTGTAAAAAAAGTTACTTTTATTAACAACAGTAAAAACCTAATTTTTATAGGGAAATGTAATTTTTTTTTTTTTTTTTTTGGTCATCACATTAAAAATAACATTTAAATTGGATAATATTTAGAGCTTTGAAGTGCTGTATGAAGCACTTAAAAGACCTTGAAAAGTGCTTGAATTTGGGAAGTGCTCTCAAAGGGTTGTATGAACCCTGAAAGGAATTCAAACATTTGACTATTTCTGCCAAAATACCATGATTACAGTGTTACTACATTAAATCAACGGTGAATGTTCGTTCATGGCACAATGATTCTCCTGGTTTCCACGTCAGCGCTCTTTGAACTGAAATGGTTTATAACAAGAGAATTCTGTGGCAAGTTTGAATGCTTCTCACTAGATCTCGCAGTGATGTTATTAGAGTTTTTTTTTACAGATTTTACCAATAGCAATAATTAGATTGGACCATGCTGGACAATAACCGATTAATCAACCCATAGTCTTTAAAATGGATACTGAATGGAAACAAACATAACTAAGGGTGTCACGATTCTCCAAATCCTCGATTCGATTACATTTTTGATTCTAAAGTCACGGTTCGATTCGATTCTCGATTTAAAAAAAAAAAAAATTTAAAGCACAAGCTATGCCATTTTTAGACTTATGCAATATAATAATATCTGACCTTTGTTCGCAATGTACCACACACTACATTGTCAAATTTAAAACGTTTATTAACAACATAATGTAACAATAACTTATATCTTAAGTCAATTGGAAAAAAACCTATTACCTACTATAGTCCCGGGGCTCCCTGGACTCCTCAGAGCAGTCACAGGCGAATAGCACGGTGTTTTAAATTGGGTTCCCACAGCGTTTGCATCGCAGTACGAGAGAACGTTCTCGTGAGGGAACGTACTTTTGCGTAACCTCGGTTCCCTTAGAGATAAGGGAACGAGTACTGCGTTGCCTTGCCGTGCTATTTCGCTCATATCAGGTACTTTGCTTGAGTCGATTTAAACCTAAAGTCCTTTGGCGAGTTTTCTCTGAATGTATATACACTTCAGCCGCGTCCAAATTGCCGCTCCCGTTGGACCGCACGCCACTGCTAACTCGCCATAGGTTCGTGCAGTTGCCGCAGCACAGGCAAACAGCTCGCTCAGACGAGCTATGATGCTCTCGCTGTGCAGCTGCAATGCGTTTTAAAATAAAGGCTTCAATATTCTTGAGAAAAGGAGTTTTACCTATTACAGGCAAGCCGAGCTGACGTGACATATGGGGCGTGGCAGAATCGACGATTCCATTTTTTGATTCGATGATCGAGATTGAGCATTAATTTCGATCGATTTCGATTTAAAATCGAAATCGTGACACCCTTAAACATAACCCATTAAATAAATAGTGTTGAACTTAATTAAAAAATTTTTTTAAACAGCATTGAACCATGAAAATGTACTATACTTTTTAAATATAGATAATAATTTATAACCCCGGATAAGCGGAGGAAGATGGATGGATGGATGGATAATAATTTATTATTAGTAATATATTAATATATTATTATATTAGTTCATAGTGTATTAACTAATGTTGCAACTATAAAATGTAAAAATATATTAGTAGCCTAAATGTTGAAATTAACAATGAACAATACTTTTATTAACCTTAGTTAGTAAATGTTACAAATGGACTCTTATTGTACTGTTAGCATTTCATATAGGGGTGTGCATTGGCACTGCCCTCACGATTCGATTCGATTACGATTCACCAGGTAACGATTCGATTCAATTCGATTCTACGATGCATTGCGATGCATCAAAATTCTACTGCACACAACAAGGCAAAATTTCCATCTGTCATGAGGCAATACAAGCAGTCAGATATTGAACAACAGATTTTATTGGCTGCTATGTGTGTATTATCACTCTCCTGTATCTTTGACATAAATGTCATTAAATAAAATAAAATTGAATGGTACAGGGTATTGGATATGGCATTTTCAAACCTGAAAAAGAAAGCATAAATCACTGCTTTCAGTGCTTTCAATGAGAAATGTTTCGCTTCTCTCTGCTTGAGAACCATTTGAAATTAAATTTCAACTGTATTGTCCAACTCAAGGCCAGAAAATAAACAGTGTAGGGTGTGACGGTTCACAAAATTCATGGTTCGGTTCAATACGATACACTTGTGTCACGGTTCGGTACGTTTTCGATACAGCAAAAAGAAAGAAATGCCAGAGAAATTTCCTTGATTTTTTTTTATTCTTTTTTTAATTAAAACTAACATCATAAAGTATGACATTTTTTTCTTTGAGCAATGATGGAGCTATAATTGACTCTTCTTAGGAGCATATAAAACAAAACAGCTCCTTGGAAAAAATTAAATGTAATATTTTGTGCTTATAAACAAATGTTTATTTTAGTTCAGTTTAACATTTGAGGGCAGCAATGCTATTCATAATGTCGAAATAAATCCGACATAACGTTACTTGAAAGCATTATAGCCTACTATTCCTGCCAAACTTCCAAAGTTGCAGTTAGTGTTACTACAGTAAATCCATGGTGAATATTGCAGATCTGTGGACACTGGATAGTTCATTCACGTCACAATGTTTCTTCCTGGTTTCCACGTCAGCGCTGTTTGATCCGTTAATAACGGAGAAATGTGAATGTTTCTCACTAGATCTCGCAGCGATGTTATTACTTTAGTGGCGAGTTCAAATGCTTTCTTTACTGGATCTCTTAGCGCTGTGTAGCCTAGTATAAGATCGGCTCGCGCTGCGTTGGTCCAAACTGATAAACACTAAACAGTCCGTCACGAGTAGCTCAGTTTCGTTCCGCTTACATTGCGTTTGCCATTTGATGTTGTGGTCGCGTCAGCGTCTACATTATGAGCGCGCTCGCGACGCGCTTACATTTGAAATAACCGTTCGGTTTGAAAATGCGTGCCATGTACCGAATGGTTTAATACGAATACGCCTACCGTTACACCCCTAAAACAGTGACATAATCGATTATGGCACTTTGCCGCATCGATGCTGAATCGTGCATGCCCCGCATTGCGATGCATCGCCGAATCGATTATTGTTGACACCTCTAATTTCATATAAATCCAAATAGTCATGCTTAAAGATTTTCATCTTTAAATATCTACACAAAGGCCATAGCATTGAAATTAGATACATACGTATGTAATACTCTCTCACTTTATTTGCTTGATGAATATCTAATCAAAATAACTAAATCTGTATCACAATGACGATAAAAAAATAACTGAAATAGGATGCATTTCTGATTTGTTTATGCGTTTTTCTCAGTTGCATGAACACATCAATTAGCTTTCTCAAGTCAGCTGGAAATATGCAACTTCGCTGTATCACGAATGCATAAAACCGACCAGCTGGATATGAACTAATGCAAATAGATGATAGCAATTGTGACACTAAACATTTGGGTTGGACTTACGTGTGTTTTTGTCACATTATTTTAACAGCTTGAGGTAGGCTACTAATGTTAGCATCCTCTCAGCCTCGACGGCAAACATACTGCTGTTCTCTACTAATGCAGCATCTAGTCAACAAAATGTATTATTTATAATAATATATAAACATGCAGTATATACTGTTTCGTTGACTATGTTTTAAATCCGTATCTGGAGTGTCCCGCTCTGTGCAGTGCAGCCTCATGTGTCAAAACAAACACCACGAAGCATCAGTGGTGGTTTTTATTTTGCCTCTAGAGGCCGCTCTCGTAATGTATAATGATAGCGCACCCTTCTCAGCAGCTCCAGCTATGGACGCAACCCGGAAAAACCATTGGCCGGCAAAACCGATCAATTATTTGATTATTAGGCTAATACTGCGGCGTATTCAAACGCTTTCTCACTGAATCTCCCAGTGCTGTGTTCTGAGTAGCCTACCTGTTCTGAGATTGCGCTGCGCTGTCTGTTATTAATCCTATAGCTGATAAAAGGTCAGAGCAGCGCAGCTCAAACGAGAAGCGTGGTTTCGTTTGTTTATTTTTCATATGCAACAGAAATGGCAGCTCTTATCAGTGCGACATCTAACAAAATGTACTTGCAATGTACAAGAAAAAAGTCGCAAAATGCAACCATTTGGTCGCAAGTCTGGAGCCTGATCAAGAAATTGTGGTTTGGATTCAGTAACATGATATGAAATGTAAAAGAAAAAGGTGTTCATTTAGTCAAAATCTTTTATTTTTTTATTACAATGAAACTTAATTGTTTTAAAAAAATATGTGACTTATAATAATTAATAACAAATAAATAATTAAATAATTTAATATTCAATTTAAATTGTTTCTACTTTTCTGCTCACAATAATAAAAGTATTACCAAGTCACATCCGGTTATGTTTGGAAAAACTGCACAGAAAAGTTCAAATTAAAAGTTGCCTCATGTACTCAAATTCATCTGGGATGGGTCATTCAAGGTGACGATGGCCACTATGCAAATATTCACAGATTAACCAAACGAGCAGACAGTCCTGTGATATTTCACTTTGGACTAAACAACACTGAGAACTAACAGAACTAGTTTTATTTAGTGTGATTAACCCTGTTAACAAAATTTGGGAACTGTATTTGACTAAGTTGTCTGATTATTTTTAACAAAAAAAATTACATAAATATAATAGTCAGGTCAAGCCAAGTCACATTTATTTATATAGCGCTTTTTACAATACAGATTGTTTCAAAGCAGCTTTACAGAGATAACAGGAAAATAATGCAACAAAGTTTGTTTCCAGAAGAAAATTGCATATTTTTTCCATTTATAAATTAAATAGACAAAATCGATTACATGCGGAAAAAAAAAGGAAAAAATGTGACAGAACGGGTAACAAGGTGGCAGATACAGTCTAAATTAAAATATTTTGGGATTACATGTTGGTCATTAAATATTTTGTACCAGTTTTCTCAACAGGGTTGAATGGTTGATTCTGACAAATATGTTGATGCATTGCTGTTACTGCAATTATCACAACAACCAACAACAAATCAGATTTGTTAGAGACTAGCGTTTATGTGTGACTGATTTTGAGTGAGACTGAGAGCATACAGTAGCCTACATGTGCACTTAAACAGTCTCTATAACGCTACACACACTGCCTGAATGTCAGCACTCCCGTTACATCACGCATATGCAGATGTGTTATCATCTTTGTTGTTTAATTCATTTTACATTAATTAATAGTTTTTTCTCCTCTAACTGTATAACTATTGTGTTTAGGTGAATTACAGTAATTAAGCTTGAAAATTGGGCATGCTAAAATTCATAAACCTTGGCTTTAACATTTTTATTTTTAAAATAAATCAGCAGAAATTACAGCTTGCTGTGAATCTATAAAAATACGAATGCCTACAATTATCAGCATTTCACCTTCAAGTGGCCATAATGTCATGCTTGGAAAGTTCTCAATTCTGTTTAATAAAGTTTCAGAGTTACGATTTTTGGTCAATAAAATGAGTTAACGATAAAAAAAAAAACATGGCAGCCAAAAAATAAATACAAAAATAGTCATCAAAATTTAATAGGATGTGATTATATTGTGACATGTTACAAAGAGAGACCTGACCTAATTCAACCGTCTCACCTTAATAACAAATACAAGACAAAACAATTCAGTTATCTTTGTCTAAAAACAACCTGAGGCACAGAAAACACAGTTGAGTGACTGTGTATAGTAACAACAGCCCTGTGCTTTAGCTACATTAAAATCCTGATGACTTCTTGCATGAGCGGACACCTACCTTGGGATAAAACCTGTTCAACAACTTAAAACTATTATATTTTTATAAAATAAAAAAAATTGTGTTTTAAGTGTTTTATTCAGATATGACACTGAGTGCATATAGATACACAGATATGTTGGGTTGGGGGGGGGGGGGGTAGTTTGAAATACTTCTTAATCCTCCATACTTCTTAGGGATAAAGTTGGACTATACGGTAGCTGAAAAAAAATACACACAGTTTGCTACCAATTCTAATTTACAAATCCTACATACGGGCCAAATTATACAGAGCAACTAACTTAAACCCCCTTATTTCCAACATTTAGTCCAAATACATCCTCCCAACTTCTGTCTCAAATTAAAGGTTTTCTCTTTTCTTCTGTCAATTTCCACACAGACCATCAGGCGGTCGTGTGTGAGGTAAAATCTCTCATTAACAAAAGCACAACAGTGATGTTTCCACTGATTCCTGTAGTTTTTGAAGTAGCAAAGTTACTGTTCACACCACAATAATGCAGTATTTTACCTAATAACAAAACATGGCGATTGCTCTTTTAAAATACGATAAAATGCTCAGTCCTCTTTTGCCTTGGCAATGTATGAAATATCCATATGCAATTTACTGATCATCATGCAATACTTTAAAAACAAAACAAAAAAAACAGACACAGGGGTCCACCCACACACAGGCATTCTGCTTTCACTATACCCAAATCTTTTTCCTTCACGACACACTCGAGCACACTGACAGAGGCTGATAGGCTTGCTGCTTCTCACACACTTTTTTTCATTAAGCAATTACACAAACAGACACACATATATGTCATGTCTGGTGGTAGCAAACTAGAGACAATCTGCATTGCTGATTATACATTATTATTATTATTATACAAAATAATGAGGGCAGGAACAAAAAAAGTGATTATCAAATAATCAAAACCCCGGTATCAATTAAATTTCCACATTAAGTGAAAACACTTGCTGAGATATTTAACAACTCTTAAAACTTTGATAATGCAAAAGCATAATAACTATCCTTCAAGGAAAATATTCACATTTATTACAGCAACACTTAGTTTTAATCTTATAATGTGATTGGCATGTAATATTGCTTAATGAAATATTTGAATAGCTATGTAGATTATGTTAATGACAAAAGCAAGAATACTTCAACAAAGAGTAGGCAATATCAAACTGAGCAGTTTTATGACTTTAGGGATGAACACAATAATTGACATCAGATGGACTACACACAAAATATGTTCATATTCTGGAAAAGGAAAAACAGATACACCTCCCTGAACTGAACTGTGATGGGGACTCATTTATATAATCATTCATTTTAATAAATTTGTATCACCTGCAAAGTCGGTGACAGACCTAGATACTTTGTATTGATGTAAATATGGAGAGATGGAACAGTGTAAGTTCAGTATTAGTGGAAACTTATAAGTTGAAACTTTTTCCATGTGCTCTAACTGAAGGCAGGAGCAAGTGATAACAGAAACTTTTATAGCATTTCACTGTGCAGCAGCTGTCAGATTCGTGGTGGCTCTGTCTCAAATCACCTCAACGCGCCTATGTTGTCCCAAAAAGGCTGTCTAGGTAACTTAGTCGGCTAACTAGGTTGTTTGTTTTTTTTGACCGGCTTAAAGTCTTCAGGAAAGACTATACAGGTGCTTGTTGGTTATATTTTAGTTCATTCACCCGCCTAAACTTGCCGCTTCTCGTTTTCATTGGCTGAATTTACAACCACACAAAAAACTAAACAAAACTGCAGCTGCTGGTGTAAAGCGAAAAGCCGGCGAGTGCTGTCGTTCTAACGGCGCGGCTCCGCTGCTTTTGATAACGTTAGCGTGTTTTCAATGTGCAATCGACCTCCTCACTTTTTTGATGCATGATTCATGAGCTAATCTATACTGAAGGAGTGTGAGAGAGTATCCCGAAGAAAAGGTACTGACCTGCGGGGCCTAACGGCGGCTGCTGCCCGTCCTCCCCGAAGATCAGTCTGAAGTCCAGCTCTTCATTCCCGGGGCAGTTTGCAGTAGTCATCGGGTTTGACAGCTCGGGCTCACCCCGTCTATGTACGCCGACTCTTTAATAAACTCACTACATTGACAAATATTGAGGGCAAAACTTTTGAACTTTTCCTCCGTGCTGTATTTCTCTAAGTCCGTGCAGAAAATGTCATTGCTTCTCCCTCAGAATAATCCAAACAGCTCGACCTTCTGCGGAGATTCAGCGAACTCGCAGCGGCTTCAACTTTTTGCCCGTGGCGTGAAGGGGGTGAGCGTTGTACGTCAGCGCGACCGTTGGTCGAGTTCGTCCGTAAATTCGCTTCTGCTCTCCGTTTCGAGGCTCGAGCTCCTATCCCAACTTTTACTAACAGCGCGTGACAGGGCAGTTCCAGCGGTGACGTCAGGCGAGTCGGCAGACAACACAAGCGCGCGCACACGCGCATATACAAGCACTCAATCTCTCACTCACGCACACACATACACAAACTTAGTGGGCTTATGGGTCTTGTAGTTTCTGTGACGGCTGCAGTTGAATCACCCGTCCTCTTTCAAAGACCACGTGTTTCAGTGCATTTTATTGTAAAAGCAATAAACTATACACATGACATTAATATAAACTCTAATATTGAATATAACGGAATAAAATGTAACATATTGTTATATTTAATAATTAATATAAATTATATTATAATATTTATAATTAATTCTGCTTTGCGTCGTGCCTTTTTTCACAATACAGCAAAGCATCTCGCACCTTATTGCTTACTTATTTTACACCATAAAGTTTCATCATTTACATAATTTCTAAATTGTATAACTTTGTTTTTGCCAGGTTTATATTAGATTTTGAATTCCAAATTTTCATGGTCTCAGATTGTTGTATTCCACTGTATGTATTCTATTCATTTTGAATATAAATGTGTGCCGGCAGTGTGTGTACACAACCACCCTATTAAAAAAAAGAGTGGGTGGATTTTTACCTAATTTACCACTCCTTTTTTTAATCCCCATAAATCATAAGCAGTGTCTCAGAACAAGCTGTTTGCAGATTCTAGCAGTGTGACCTCACATTACACAGGCCCTGCCCACGACTGCTGATGGACTCTGCCAGCTTTGCTCCTCACCTGAGTGAGCTGTACACAGTTAGCCATGTTTATCTCCTCGCCAGAACAATTAACAGCAGCATTCAAGTAGCCTAAGAAATATAAATCTTATTAAAGCTACAAAAGTTAGCAAGAGCAGTGAATGATTTTCTGGGTTTTTTTTCATGGTTTGATTCATATTATAAGCATATATAGCAGTAGGTACTGTATATTACGCTGCTTTCACTTTAATACAAATCTAATATACACATGCACTTAGTTTAATACTCACGGGACGCGCTATCTGACAGTCAGCTTTCTGTGCACGTGCTCTGGATGTGTGCGCTCAGAAAACCATATATCAGAAGTTTAGACTTATATGGCTTAAAAACGTATGCAGATAATAAAAACTTTCATGATGATAAAAAATAATCAAAATGGCAGAGTATGCCGGCCAGGCACAAAGCGGTACAGGCTCCGCCCTCTTCTGGAAAGCTGGGTGGTGACCAGCAGCTCATTTGCATTTAAAGTCCCCGTGAACCGGAATTTTTAACGACTTTTCTCCAGTGTTGTGACATATTTCCAAGTGAAACTGAATATTGAACAGAGGGCAGGGTTTTACTTTAGCGCTCCTCCTCTCCATCTCTGCTCAGCAGACTAACGGTTTGAGGGGAGTGGTTTAGCGTTTTCAACCCAAGCCGTCAAACTGACGTCATCAGAAAAGGAACGCCATTCCAGACCGGAAGTAACTTTTCAGATTTTGATTAAAGATTACCACGGCAAACTATTTTTTTCGGTGTATTAACTTGCACGGATTAATTGTTCACCACAAGACTAGTAATATGCGCTAACAAAGTAAATAGGGCCAATTTTGATTTAATGTCGACTTTAAAGATACATGCATGAAAACAGCATGTTTTTCCTTCCACTCAAAAATGATCTGTGGGGTATTTTAATCTGAAACTTCACAGACACATTCTGGGGACACCTCGGACTTATATTGCGTCTTGTAAAAAGGGGCATAGGTCCCCTTTATAAACCAATATATCTTTGCTCTTCAGTCTGGTTTACAAATAACTCTGGATAGCATTTTCTAATTTAATAATAATAATAAGAAAAAACATTACAAATTATAATATCAGTATTACAAATTGAATCAAAAGTTGAATTTCAGAGAATTTTTCAATATTTGTTCTCCCTTGCTTTAATGACAGCAGAACTCAAGCTGCATGAACTGCACAAATTTATGAAAAACGTGATGATCATGTGAGCTGGACCAAAGAGTATGTTGTGCATCACTGAAAACCAGAACATTTGGCTATTTATTTAGAGGAGTTAACATGTCCTATGTCACACATTTGTCATCTAAATATTGCAGAAATTAAATATTTAATATTTACATAATAAAGTTCATTGTTTTAATATTCTCAAAATAATTAAAAATCAGTTTATTTCCACATTTAAATTCATTTTAAACCCCAGATTATCAATGTGGTGTCAGACATTTATACCCAACTATATGCCAGCATATATTCTTTAAGATTTGGGTTTTGTTAAAGAATTTCATTTCAGTACTCATGTACACAGTTTGGTTACCACAGACAGAGATAGCTTATTATTTTCCTAATCTTTAAATTAGAGTGATGGCATTATAATTTATGTAAATAAAATATGCCTTAACATCTACACACACACACACACACACACACACACACACACACACACACACACACACACACACACACACACACACACACACACACACACACACACACACACACACACACACACACACACACACACACACACACACACACACACACACACACACACACACACACATAAAACTAACTTTAATCTGTCATCACACTCACACAAACAATAATGCACAGTGCAAACTTCAGTCCTCAATAGCTACCTAATTTAATGCAACACAGGAAAAGTGTTATGACACAAGTCATTTGCAAAAATACTTAACCAGATTACTCAACGGCGTGGAGTGTTTGTTTACCTCATTATCCTATGATGACTTTTTTGTTTGAGTCACTGAAGTCTTCTAAAGTGGCATGAAGTTTAATGTTGAAGTACATTCAGGAGGAGCACTGTCTCATACGAGAGATTTTTTATATTTGATATATTGTACATTATATATATATATATATATATATATATATATATATATATATATATATATATATATATATATATATATATATATATATATTTACACAAAACTATATCTAACAGGAAAATTAAGGATAAATATATATAAATACATATATATATATATATATATATATATATATACACACACACACACACACACACACACACACACACACACACACACACACACACACACACACACACACACACACAAACAAAATGATAAACATCATCATTTGTTGATCATTTGTTTTCCTCTCATAACTTGAGTTGTATTTTGCACTGTAGGCAGCAGGGTGCTGTGTTACGGCTAAGAGAAAAACACAATATCAGACAATATTGAGAAAAGGAAAAAAGTACAAAACATAAAAGTGTGGACAAAGCAGTTTTATATCAGTGACAGGGAATTCACACCGCCAAACAAGAATGTTTTCTTTGACGCATGTGGGCGTATAAACCATATCAACAGCCATGTTCACATTTCACATTTCCTGTGGTCTTTATTTACTTGATGTCAACTAATCTACTCATTAAATGCAGAACTTTCATTGAATACTCAACATGTTTGATCAGTTAGGCTGTTATTAACAGGCGCCAGTTGCAGAATCAGTTGCAGAGCCACTTTGCTCTTAACCTGGTCTCAGGTGGTAAATACATAGCGTTTACTAGACTTTTTATCTTTTTATGTAATTATGAACTTCAAGCTAAACTAAATCAACCAGAATGTCGATTTTCTTTTGCAAAAACTGTACAAACCTACTCACATTTTTGCATACTGCACAATTCTGAAAGTTTGAATGAGAATAATAATAAATGTTATTAAATGTTAAATGTTATGTTATTGAAAAATAACAATAAAGGGACCCAGTCCTGGATAGTTGTTTTATATTCAAAGAAGCCTCAATGAGAATGAATAACGCTGCATATCATGATTCATCTGACTTTCATTTATTTCATTGTTAAATAAAATTTCAGAGATTAACACAGACATTGTATATTAGCGTGAAGGGCATTGGCCTGAACACATGCTCACACTGTTGAAATGATCCTGCCAAACTCATTGTTTACTATTCAGAATACCTGTGTTTTTCTTCGTCTCTGATGACCTTTGTGGGAGGAAGATAGAGAACACGGTATCCGTGGATTGTGTAGGAGGGGGACGATGTGGTTTTTGATACTGTGTTCTCGTAAAGACAGTTAAGAAGAAAGAAAACTTTCTACTCTCACACAAATCCGGTTCAAAACTAGTTTTCTTTTCAAGGATTGGTGTTTTGGTAATGTGTTTTCTGCTTGTCATGTGCAAATAAGCATTGTTTCAAAATCACTGGAAAAACAAAAGCATGCATTACGTTTGAAGTCCCAAATAAGATTTATTAAATAAGTTTTGATTTGTTTAATTTCTTTGCACATTAGTTTTTATTCTCCAATGGAAAATATAATTTAATATATAATTTAATACGCTTTATTTCCAAATAGCATATATTTAAAGTATAAAAGTAGGCCTATATTTAAATATCAAAGAGTTTATATTTTCTGAACATACTATTTAGCTTAGTTCTTATTTTCATCCCAGATGGACACATTTTGTTGAATCTGATTTAGAGAGCAAACTATCTGACCAAAAAAAAAAAAAAAAAAAACTGTAATGTCTCGAAACCATTTCTTTTAAAGTAGACTTCAAATAAGTACAGTACAAAGTTAATGAAATACAGTGTCCTGAACAAAGCCTCTGATCTTGAAACACTATCTTCAACTGATGCATGCTGCCCTCTGTTGGACTATTCTGTTTAAAAAGAAATATGGCTAAAATGTGAATCATAAACACCCTACCCTATTCTTTCTCCTGGAATATTTAAATGAATAAGCCTAATAAGTCAGGTATTTCGAATATTACATGATAGTTTGACTACATTACACAGCATGTGTTGTTCACCCATAGGCCAATATTAACGGCCAACATTATGGGTTTTTCCATAACTTTTAGGACCTAAACTAGTGCTCTAATCAAGCAGTTCAACCATATCAACAATGGATTCACAAATGCTAAAGGTTTCTTGTATTATTTTTCTGCCATTTACTCGGAAGGCCTACAGCACGATTCTTATCTTAGTGACCTGGTAAATGTTTGTGCACTTCCAGGAATCTTCTAAGATTGTAAATGCAATTACAAATGAAATTATACCATTACACCATGATACACATTCAAAACACCTACCAAATTTATTACCGTAATATTGTCCTACGTGATGTTCAAATTAATATATCGTAATGAAAAAACAATAAGCTTTGAATTAATAACACAAATAAACGTCATAATACTAGTTAAAGCGTCCTCCTTTCAGTTGAACGTAATAAAGCGTCCTTTCAGGTGTACGGCATATTTGCCAACAGGGGGGGTTAATGAGTCAAGAAAAAAAAAGTCACCAGTCACTGCCATTCAGTAGGCTACACTACAACAGAATGCTTTTACTCTTTATAATACACAGCTGACACTTATAAAATACTATTCAACCGTCACTATGGTAGATAAGTAAAAAATGTGCCCCAGTGATTTAAATAAACAGAAGTTGCAACTGTTACCATAATTCATGTGTCCAAATAGACTGATTATTAGGCTAATGGTTTCGAGACATTACAGTTTTTTTATTTTTTATTTTTATTTTGGTCAGATAGTTTGCTCTCTAAATCAGATTCAACAAAATGTGTCCATCTGGGATGAAAATAAGAACTAAGCTAAATAGTATGTTCAGAAAATATAAACTTTAAATATATTTATATTTATATATTTATAAATATAGATATTTAAATATAGGCCTACTTTTATACTTTAAATATATGCTATTTGGAAATAAAGCTTATTAAATTATATATTAAATTATATTTTCCATTGGAGAATAAAAACTAATGTACAAAGAAATTAAACAAATCAAAACTTATTTAATAAATCTTATTTGGGACTTCAAACGTAATGCATGCTTTTGTTTTTCCAGTGATTTTGAAACAATGCTTATTTGCACATGACAAGCAGAAAACACATTACCAAAACACCAATCCTTGAAAAGAAAACTAGTTTTGATCTGGATTTGTGTGAGAGTAGAAAATTTTGTATGTATTAGGTTTATATAGGCAGAAACTGATGTTTTAGTTCTTTGTCCATGTCAGTTGCTCTTGAAATGTTTGCAGTGTTTTGATATTACTAAATTCATTTTTGTCAGGGAATTAAAATGGGGATCATTTAGACAAATAAATTTTTCAGTAGCAAATGTTTTGATTTATTGATTGAATTCAAATCTTATATGTGTGAGTACCAAAAAAAAAAAAAAAAACATCTGTGAGATTGACCACAGAGAACACCACGATGTAAGAAAAAGTGTGGATTCTGTCAAATCCAAAATAATCTAAAAGAATAGAACAATGCACTCCCTCATTGCATCTTGTTCTTTGTTTAAATGTGTGTTGGTGAGCAACGTGACTCGGTCATTATGTGTGCTGCACTGCATGGAGAGAACTTCAATCAGATGGCTGATCGATGCAACATTTGGGAGTGATGTCAGAGGATCAATACAAATCCCCCAACACACACACACACACACACACACACACACACACACACACACACACACACACACACACACACACACACACACACACACACACACACACTTACCCATGCTCTGTAGTCTCTGTGTAACAGGTTTGCAGAGACTGTTTGCTTCATCTGACCCCTGTCTTCACAAGCAGTAGTAAATGATAGCCAGTTCTCCTTATCAGGTTTAATAAAAGCAGGAACAGAGCTCTCACCAGAATCAGAATGTTTTTTGTTCTTTTTTCCTGAGGCAAAAGGGGATAATAAACAGGGCAGATAACAGCTAAAGAAGAAACAGGCATTTACTTATGTGCATTAACACTAAAACACTTAATTTCTCTGTTTGTATACAATTTCCCACAAAATATATTTATTTTAACCCTCTGGAGTCTGAGCTGTTTTCTGGGCCCTGGAGGTGTTCTGACATGCTCTGACATTTGTTGTTTTTTCAGTTATTCATAAACATGTTAATGGCAAAGGTGTAAATTCACTCTATAAAGCACAAACAGGGCTACCATCATATCTGATCAACATGCTTGTAAATCTTTGTGTTTTTAAGAAAATAATGTTTATGCGTGGTTATTTGAAAAAATAAAAATGAAAGTTGCTGAAATAACACCACAAAACATATAGTAAATATGTGTCCACAAGACTTTTGACTAATGGATCTTGTTCCCTAGTGTTTTTTCTTCAAAATGATGTGAAAATCATCCTGCCTAATCGTTTTCATAAAACAATACATTGATTTAAACGTTGTAAAACAGTTTTTTTGTCAGAAGAGGTTTATGCATGGGAGTGGTAATGGCTATAAATATTAATGAGATTCAGACCAGGGTGTGACATAGACACTTCCCCCCCCCCCCCCCCCAATGACTAAATGGCCCATCACAGCCTGAACAAAGAAGTAGAGGAGGTTTTTTTTTTTTATTGTAATTCCTCTATGTGGAGAGGACATAAAAAAGCTTTTAAAAAAGCACATTTTACAAACCTACGTTTTGCGCATGTGCTCCTTCACGCACTTTTTCAGTCAGAACACAGCAATCAGAGGAGGACGCGCTGAAAACTGTAATGCTGTTCTCTTCCTTCATAACTTGTACTGAGAAAGTTTGAGTTGCAGAGGAATTTGTGACTGTTTCACCTGTTCAACCACATCAAAGTTTCGTAAAGAGTAAGTCCGTGCTTTTTCTCTCTTTTTTTTCTTATGTGCTGAAGGGCCGCTGTGCCTTGGTGAAACGTTGTTTGTACGTGAAGCTCTTTTCCAAAACGCCATAAACCTAAAAAGCTGCCTCAAAGATCCATCAAAAGTAATGATTATGAATATGTAAAATATTGCAATAAGACATTGTAATTGTTTATTAACTTCTGGCAAAGATGAATTTGACGATAGGCTATTGACTCGCGATCTTCAGCAGTAGTGAACGCACCGGAGAAATGCACATTTATTAGGCTACATAGTTTTTTGTTTTGGATGGTTTTGTTTAGAACCAGCTTTCTGTAAATATATTTCACATTTTTTAGACATGTGAGGCGAGTAGACTACGGTCTGGTTAATGATGATCTCCAGTTCAAGCCCCTCATGTTGTGATTGCTTTTTATGCATTAAATTTGGTAATGAAAATAATATTAAAATTAAGATACAATTAATACAAAACGAAATTCGTTTTAAAGAAAGGATTTGTGCTTTCTGTTTTGAGGTCTCTGTGAAAGTTTGAAAGTCTGCTGCTTTCAAAGCGCTCGCGTCCATAATGGAGAACTGTCACGTAATACTGTTTTCAAGCCCCACAAAGGCAGTAAAGACATTATTAAAGTAATCCATGTGTTTCCAGTGGTTAAACTTATGAAGTGACGCTTTGTTTCCGCAAAAAAACCCCACAGTTTACCACTTTATTTACAAAATAGTAATCACCAACATATGTTCACAGAGCACCACGCCGCATGCGTTGTGTTGACATGTCAGCGGATGTTGTTACGTGAACACGTGTTGGAGATTCATATTTTGTAAATAAAGTGCTGAATAATATTTTTTGTGTGTGCAAACAAAGCACTTGCGTCGCTTCATAAACTTGAGGTTAATAAACCACTGGTTTGTTTCTGTTTCAGCCTGTGGCCCCGTCAGGGGCATAGGCCACCAACAAGCTTTCTCCAGACGTCTCGGGCCTGGGCCAATCGTTCCAGCTGCCCCCACGTGTGGCCCATTATCCTCAGGTCTGCCTCCAGATCACGGCACCAGGTGTTTCTTGGTCCGCCTCTCTTCCTCCTCCCTTGGGTGTCCCAGATGAGGGCTTGCTTTGTGATACTGTCAGGCCTTTGGACGGTATGTCAAATCCACCTCCAGCGTCTTTGGAGGATGTCTTCTTCCACGGTTTGCTATTTCGTTTGTTGACACAGTTCTTCATTGCTGATCTTGTCTGGCCAATGGATCTTGAATATCCTTATGAGGCAGGTGTTGATGAAAACCTGGATTCTCTTCATGGTTGTGGTGGTGGTTTTTCTCCAGGTCTTAGCTCCATACAACAAGACAGGCTTCACAATGGTTTTGAAGACCCTGGTCTTGGTGTTCATATCGATCTCAGAGGATCGCCAGGCGTTCTTCAGTTAGAGGAAAGCTGCTCTCGCTTTGCTGATTCTTGTTCTCACATCTGCATCTGTCCCCCCTTGCTTGTCAGTTATGCTGCCAAGGTAAGGGAAGCTGTTCACTTCCGTTCACTGCGCCTCCTCTCCAAGCATGATGGGCGTTGCACTGGCTGTTTTGATCTTTAGTACCTTGCTCTTCTTTCTATTGATGTTGAGGCCCAGACTTGCTGAGGTATCCGTAATGATACTTTCCTGCATCTGTTGTTGGGTGTGAGAGAGAAGCGCCATCCAATTGTATCCATAATGTCCATAATGTCCACTGGATGCCTTTTCGCTTCTGGACTGTAAATATCTTCATAACCCATTCTATTGCCAGCAGGAACAAGAAGGCCAATAGTAAACAGCCTTGCCTCACTCCATTTCATACTAGAAAGGCGTTGTGAGTTGTCTGCCATGAACTATCCTACAGGTCATCCCTTCTTTTTGATGATATTTTCTGATCTTTTCTGCCACTCCATGGTGTCTCAGTAGCTTTCAGAGGGCCTGTCTATCCACACTGTCAGACACCTTCTCATAGTCAATGAAATTAACGTAGAGAGCCGAGTTCCAATCCAGTGGCTGCTAAAAATTAGAGAGATGCCACTGCTCATAAAACATTCATTACTAGGCTTAAGAGATATAACCAATTTACATGGAAAGGATCTGAAATGATCTATAAATTCCAGCACAACAACCATAATAAAATTACCCTTCACATAATGCTTTACAATGAATTCTGTTAGAGAGGAACATATGGCAATTAATCTGATCAATAAAATACCTTCCTCAATAAAAAATGCCATATCTCTGTCGTTTTTACAGTATTTCAAATTCCTCAGTTCTCGCTACCTCTGAAAAGCCAATGCAGTGTTAATTCTCATTTTATTATGAGCTCTGTCACATTTTCTTTTTGCCAGCAGACTCTCCTCTGTTCAGTGTTTGTTTCCCGGAGGTTTGAGACTTATCTGCTCCATGTCATCTCATTGTGAAAACTAACCAATGCCACTCCCTCTAAAAATCAGATTTTATAAAACGGATAGTTCCGGTCCTTGATTCTGATTGGTTGAGCCGCATTCAAAGCCATTGTAAATTACTCAACAAACATACACCTGTGACCGCATTACATTAGTATTACTGTGCACCTGCCGTTTGTGATAAAAATAGGCCCTTAAAATAGGGCCCTGTGTGTCTAGGTGCCAACATGTCGAAGAAAACAAGTCAGTCCATCTCCAATAATGCCACTGGTTCCTTAACCTGCAACCGAGAAGACTAACACACACAGACACACAGCTTTTTCAAGGTTGGATTTGGCCAGGCTCTAACTAACATAGGGGAGTCTTCTCAAATCATCAAGATAATACGTTCTTTCTCTAAAGGAGAGGACACTTTAGTCTAACTGGAAAGTAAGGCTTTAACAAAGAAAGGGTCCCTTAAACTATAGACTTCAATGACCCCTGTGACCATAGCTGTCAGAGTACCGAAAAGCAGATGGATGTATTGACACACGTTAAAGAAGTCCATAATTCATTTCTGGAAGCTAAATGAGCAAGCAAGTTTCTGCATTACACATAACACAACACTTCCAGTGTCCACCCCTTCAGCCTCATCACACACATAGGTAAGCCTACATCATTCCCAAAGCAACCCATGCAGATAGGTTGGTTATGTCTGCACATTTGATCACTTTCAATTAATAGTGCTAGTACATAAGCTAAAACAGTATGAATGAAAAATGCTTGATTTTACAACCTACACATAGCTTTGGTTAGCCTATATACTAGTATTTGAAACATTTAATTTAAAAGACATTAATGGTAATTTTAACGCATTTCAAATGACACAAATTATTACATGATTTTGCAGGAATTGTAATCAGGCTAAAAATAGTACTCATTAAAAGTTCTTTGAACCAATGGGATCACTCTGGGTCCTGATGTAGACCTGATCCTGGGTGGAGATCACTCATGACACTGTAGCAACTTTTTCTCTATAGAGGTTATGCGCGTGACGACACCATCGGCCGAGTGACTGCAGTTATGCCAACTGAGTGGCAGAAAGACTGAGCAGCAGCATTGGTTTTCAGCATGAATGCCGCGAAAAACACACAAAACACATTTAAAACCGGGAAAGAGCTTTGAGATTGATTGTATAAATAGATCTGACAAGAAATCTGAGGTATATTTTTACACACTGCCGAAAGCTACAGAACAGAGAAGCAAATGGATTGCTGTAATTCACTGAAACAACTGGACTCCAGGCAGCAAAACGTGGATTTGCAGTTATCATTATGTGTCAATATGCTGAATTTTGGGGTAAAATCATACCCTATATTGTATTGTTATATATATTGTATTGACAACTTGTCATTTAAATATTTACCATCATATATTTTGCATAACTGTATGTTTTTAAATAAACACTGACAAAAAACTACAAGTTTTAGGGCTGGACGATATGATGATATATAATTATAACATTGATATAAGTGATCACCCGGATTTAGACCTAACTATATTGTATTTATATAAAGCTTTTACAGGCAAAGAGTAAAGTGGCATTTTTCGGCGGGAAAGTGATGACAATGGATACCATCTATTTACAGATATGATGAGACACGCACGGGTTAGTGATGTATGTACACAATTTCTCGCCAAAACTGTCCTACCCCCTCTTAAATCTAAATACTTGCAATAGGCTTACTACAGTGAATCAGGGTAAGACAAAAACATCATTATTTAATCTTTGTTAATTTTTGAACAAAAAAAAGTGTTGTCTAAGTCAATTTATGTACATTTATTTGTAGATTTAAAGCTAAAGTTGTTCTCTAAATATGTGTGCTGACATGACTGGTAGGAAACCAGGATGGTTGAGCTTCAGAAAATCAATGATGAGGTGGGCTTTGACAGTTAAAAGATTTGAAAAAAATGGGTTCTTTAGACTGGTATGGTTTATAGAACTGTTACTACGTTTAAACAACTTTTAAAGAACCATCTTTATTTAGAGTGAACAAGGTCCTATTTTTTTTTTCAATGATTTGTGGCTTTCATTGCATTAAGTTATAGTACATTGTGAAAGAAAGTATTAGGCTTTTTCTTTTAAACCCAGAGATTTGTCATTTTAAGGAGCTTAAACTTTATCCAGACCTTCAATTACACCAATAAACTGCATAAAGATATGAATTCCCCATCAGCCCCCTGTGGTTTAACTCCACAAGGCACTCACTCACAAAAAAATCAGTATGATGTACAATTTGATTTGTTCAGACTCTTTCCTGTAAAAATCATTCAGTGATAGAAAAATAGCTCTGACCCCATGCTCAACACAGGATCTATTGAACCATTTAAGAGCCAAGAAAAGTAAACAGATTTATTATGAAGAGTACAACCCTTTACTAAAGATATTAGGAAAGAGAGAGAAAGAACAGAGATAATGTCATGGTAACCAATGTATTTAAAAGCCCTTTCCTAGTTTATTTCATAAAGACAAAGAATTAGGAGTTAATTAAGGGAACGAGAGCAACACAGTACAAACTGGAAGAGGGAGGGAGGGAGAGAGAGAGAGAGAGAGGGTGAGAGGGGGTTGGGGGACACACACCATATAGTCATGTGCTTTCTAAATCTTTAGTCATTAGATAGACCAGAGTGAGTATAATAAATATTAGCAATTGTTTGGACACATGCTAACAAAGAAACTCAAACATGCACATAAAAACAAAGAAAGAGAGTCAAATACAATATTACAAAAATATGTGCGCTCTTTAAAGTAAGTGTTCCAAACAGGGTGTTTCACAGCAATACCATTATAGAAGAACCATTTTGGGTTCCAGAATGAACCTTTCAGGGTTCTTAAAAAAAACAATAATTTAGTGTAAATAACATTTTAATATAGTCTGGAGCTGTTTTAATATAGGTGCTGTATGTAACTTTTTCACTCTACTAAAGCGTAAAAATAACACTATGTTTGCAGATATTTAGGAAATATGCTTAGTTCACATACTCGTTTCTCTGAAAAACACAGCCAGTTATTTTACTTTGAAATGTGCGTTCCGTGTTGGAATATCTGTTTCCCTTACGAGAACGGTTCTCTCGTACTGCGTTGCAAACGCTATGGGAAAACTCCTTTTCTCGAGAATATTGAAGCCTTTATTTTAAAATGCAGTGCAGCTGCACAGCGAGCACATTATAGCTGAATGAAGCGTACTGATTGGCTGTGCCGCGGCAACTGCACGAACCTATGGTGAATCAGCAAAGGCGCGCGGTCCAATCGGAACGCTTGCCACCTTGCCAGCCTTGAGTGCGCCAAAATGGGCGTGGCTGAAGGGTATAAATTCAGAGGAAATTCGTCATAGGACAGATTTAATCTCCTTCAGCTCAGAGACTCACCTCGTCGCTGACCTTCTCCGGATAGAAAGCCATCTCGTCGTCGAATCAGCCTCTTCAGAGGAACTGCTTCAGCACCTGGCATTTTCTTCGTCCCAGCTGATTGCATTTCCCTGTGGCATCTGACGAGCATATCCTTTATCGCTTCTTTCTAAAAGAGCAGAGCGCGTTGTTGCAAATGCCGCTCCCCGTCTGTGAGACCTGCGGGATTCCCCTGCATGTGTCTGACAGACACACCCAGCCGAGGCAGCGCTCACTAAAGGCGGCTGTCGTTCCTGCGACAGTATGCCTGTCTCAGCGCTCCGATCCAGGCTCGCTCTCCCTACATCAGAGAGCGAGCCCGCCCACCTTCCATCTCCGGTGCCCACCGAGCCCGACCCTGCGGACTCTGCGGACCCCGCCCCTCCCTCTCAGTCTGAACGAATCGACACCAGAGTGAATATTGACGCCGAGCTTCTCCGTGTCATTACTCATGCTGTCGACGAGCTGGGTCTCGACTGGCTTTCTCCAGAAGAGCCCGCTAGAAGCCGCCTCGACGAGTGGTTCCTGCCGGGGCGCCAACAAGCCCCTCGCCAGCGTGCCGCTCCATTTGCAGGTGCAGGTCCATGACGAGCTCACTAAATCCTGGCGCGCGCAACGCGCTCTACTGCCTCTGCCACGCTCTCATCAGTAGACGGCGCCGAGGAGAAGGGTTATGTGAAGCTCCCACCACTAGAGGAAGCGGTCGCCGCTCATTTGTGCCCTCCCACTGCAGGCAGTTGGAGAACAAAAGCAGCGCACCCATCCAAACCGTGCAGAACTACTTCCGCTATTGCTGGTACGCGCTTACGCCGCCGCTGGTCAAGCCTCCTCTGCACTGCACACCATGGTGATCCTTCAGGTGTTCCAAGCTAAGCTCCTCCACGTTATGGATGAGTCGGTACCCGATCCGGACGCCTTCAGAGACCTCCGCAGCGCCACGGACCTGGCAATGCGGGCCACTAAAACCACTGCTCAACATGGGCAGCTTGGTGGTTTTGGAGCACCACTTGTGGCTTAACCTGACTGAGATCAGGGACGCGGACAGGACTGCCTTCCTTGACTCGCCGGTCTCCACAGGTCTCTTCGGCCCCTCCGTTAATGGGTTTGTGGAACGTTTCACCGAAGCTCAGAAGGCATCCAGTGCGATGAAGCACTTCCTTCCTAAGCGCTCCAATTCTGCTTCACGGTGCCCCAAGAGCACGCCGCAGCCAGAGAAACCAGTGCCTCAGGTCTATCAGCCCTGCCCAGTGGTTGAGACCGGTCAACGCTTCAAGCCAGCGAAACGGTACCCGCTCCCCAAGCGCCAGGGCCCTCGGCTGAAGCTCACGCTGGATCACGAGTCTAAGAAGCCGTCCTAGCCGGCGGAAAGAGGGGTCCATGTCCTGCTGTGGCCGGACCACCCCCGAAGATCGCTCGAGTACCTCTCACAGCCCCCTCTTCAGTTCAGGTGGCTGGAGTTGTGTTAAATGCAGAACATGGGCCCCTCATTTGTCACGCACCCCTGCACCCAAACGCTGTTTTAACAGCGACCCACACAGAGCACAAATCGAGCAAATTTCTTCACATAAACCTTTGTCAAGTCGGGCCCGAGTCTGGGCGCTCCGCCTTCAGATGTGATCCAGCCACTGGCCTATCGGGCTCTGGCTTGGCAAGCCATCCCTGAAGTGTCAGATTGGGTGATGAATATTGTAATGCAGGGTTACTCACTTCAGTTCGCCCGCAGACCTCCGTGCTTTCGCGTTATAATTTACAACTCGGTAAGGAGCACTATAGCTCATGTCCTCTGCTCCGAAGTGTCGAGTCTGCTAGCAGAAGGGGCTATCGAGATAGTTCCCGCATCACAAAGCAAGTCGGGCTTCTACAGCCGTTATTTTCTCGTTCCGAAGAAAGACGGCGGCCTGAGACCCATTTTAGATCTCAGACACCTGAGCAAGGCCCTCATGGTACGGCCATTCAGGATGCTCACGACCAGGCACATCCTGGCACAGATTCACCCAGGAGACTGGTTCTTCTCTGTAGATCTAAAAGATGCTTACTTTCACATCCAACTGAACCCCCATCACAGGCCATTCTTAAGATTCGCCTTCGAGGGGCAAACATATCAATACACAGTCCCACCATTCGGACTGTCTCTAGCGCCTCGTACATTCACGAAGTGCATGGATGCGGCTCTCTCCCCTCTGAGACAGCGGGGAATGCGTATCCTGAACTACCTCGACGACTGGCTCATACTGACTCAGTCAAAAGCGGAGTCCCATACTCACAAAGCCTGGCTCCTCGGCCATCTAGAACGCCTTGGGCTCAGGGTAAATTTTTCCAAGAGTATGCTATCCCCCAGCCAACGAATCACGTTCCTGGGAACAGTTCTCGACTCCGTTCATATGAGAGCATGGCCCACGCCGGACCAAGCTCTATCAATCCAGCGGCTCGCCGCGTCGTTCAAGGTGGGCTCCCGTATGCCCCTCAGAGCATTTCAAAGGGTTCTAGGCCTTATGGCTTCGGCATCATCAGTACTCCGACTAGGCCTACTGCGTATGCGCCCCCTTCAGCTGTGACTAAAGCCTCAGGTTCCAGCCCATGCGTGGCGCTCGGGCCTCTTACGCATCAGGGTAAACCAGCGCTGTACCAAAGCTCTGGCCCCCTGGAAGGACACCAGCTGGTACCAGCAGGCTGAGCGCATGGGTTTGGTTACGGAGAGGAGGGTTATCTCAACAGACGCTTCCAACCTAGGTTGGGGAGCCCTGTATGAGGGCAGGCCTGCCTCTGGTCAAGCTCAGAGAAACGCCTACATATCAACTGCCTCGAGATGAGAGCGGTTTTTCAAGCCCACGAATGGCCCAGCCTTCCCATTTATGCGTTCCCTCCGGTCTCAATGCTCCCTCAGGTCATCGAACGAATCAGGAGCACCAAGTGTGCAGTTCTCCTTGTAGCCCCCCTCTGGCGAACCCAGATTTGGTTCCCAGAGCTGATGCAGCTGTCTACCACAGCTCCGTGGCCGATCCCTCTGAGGAGCGACCTCCTCACGCAGGCGAACAGGACAATCTGGCACCCCCGTCCCGACTTGTGGGCCCTCCATGCATAGCCCCTCAACGGGTACCCCAGGACCTCCCAGAAGGAGTCCTAAATACCATAATGGAGGTTGTATTTCAACTCCCCGGGATGCCAGCTGGCAGGAAACACAGCGTATTGCAGCCACTGCAGCCAGCAAACAAACTGGGTCAGAGATTGCAGATTCTACCCAAACTAAAAAGCCTCGGTATCCATCTAAAAATCTCTATGAACGAGAGCATATTAAAATGCGGATAAATCAACTCATCAACTTACAGCGTGTAAGTCTCCCCAGCTTTCATTATCAATTGCACTCATTCCTCTTTCGTGTCCTCAAACTGGCAACCCGCGTGAATGTAGAATCTGAGGAGGAGGGTGTGGGGGAAACAACAATCACCGATATTTTGAATTTGGACTGCAGTACCTATTTCGACCACTAGACCACTAGTCATTATTACAGACTGCACCTTTAAAATAATTTTTCCACTACAAAGAACATTTTGTGAAATTGAAAGGTTCCATGGATGTTAAAGGTTCTTCATGAAACCATAGAATAGATGCCAATAAAGAACCTTTATTTTTAAGAGTGTGTGTCTTTTTGTGTGTTCTCACATGTCTCATCTGCTTGCTTAGCCCAAATCTAAAATCATCTTGAGAACAAAAGCTTAAATGTGTAATGAAGGCAAAAGATCCAGTTGCGAGTGAAAAACAGAATGTTTATTAACAAAGCAGAAAAGTAGATAGAGATGCTGGTCAGTCGTCGTGGGCAGAGATGATGAAGTGCTCGGTAATGCAGGGATGCAATGGGCAGAATACAGGCGACTCAGAAGATCCTCAGGAAACACAGAAGGCGAAGGCGATAGTTATAAATGGAAAACCTTGCCATGCAACGCTGCATGGGTTAAGGTACAATATACTGTATAAGACATTTCAATTAGATTGTACATTGTAATGTTCACACCAGCTAATTTATCCCAAGGATTAACATTCTAATTAGCCAACCACACTAAAGCCTTTTCAATGCAGAATTTAAATGCCTGTCTTTTCAATCATGTAGGAGATTAAAGGGGTCATGAACTGCATTATTTTATTATTTTATAATGTTTCCTGGGGTGCACGTGTAATGTTAGAATGAGTTTTACATAAAAAATTGTCATAATTTAGAAATAAAAGGTATTTTTCCTACCCTGATTTTAGCCCTCTTATTTGAACGCTCTGTTTGAAGGGGTGAGTCTGCTGTGAGACTTCAGTGTAAATGCCAACTGCAGTGATTGGCTAACATCTTTGCATATGAAATAGCCAAGAATTGTAATCATGATAAATCTTAATAGGCTTCTGCCACCACCTTTAATTATTTTAGCCAGTATGGTCTGGCAACAGAAGACAACACACCACCACAACTTCAATCAAAAGAGAGATTCCACACCGTTCCGTGAAGGGAAATGTGAGCAGTGTCGTTGCGGTGTGTCGTCACTTCAGCACTCACGTTGACTTCTGACAGTCTCAGTCACAAAAGGGGAAATCCCACCATAGGTCAGTTCCAAAAGGGCAAAGTCCAGCCAGGCTTTTGCAGTTCAATAGCATCAGCATTCAGCACAGTAGCGACAGCACTCCTAACTTCCCATCTCTATTCACCTTATTCCGCCCCGCCCACTTTTAATACTTTGCGCTTCCGCATTTTGTCATCCGACTTCCGCTAAACTGACACGGCACATCCGGTAGCTATTTCAGTAGTTAGAAGATTGTTTATAGTTAGCCAAAACTTTATCAAAATGACAAATAACGTTAATACCGTAAATGTTTTAAATTGGGAGCACAGAGAAAACTTCGTACGACGATCAGTTCGTCTCACATTGTCTCATCCATCGTCATTGTTAACGTGGCCAGAGGTAACGTTAACCTATGGGAATATTTAACTACGTCCTGTCAGAAGGAGTTGATGGAGCAGCAATAAAAAAAAATTTGTAAATAATAAGGAATGAGAATATTTAGGGTTAAGGATAGGAGATTAGGTAATTGGTTAAATATGAACAATTAAATAAGTTGTATAAAATCAGTTGTAAGAAGTGTTTGATGTTTTCAGGAAGCTAGAGACACCTTCTACTTACCTTCATGTAGATACATTTCACCATTTAAATTGAATAAGTAATAAACCAAGATGGTATTCATTTGTAAACTTGACGTGACTTATTCCTTCTAACTAGAAGACTTAATTCATTTAAGTTTTAAGGGGAATCTACAGAACTCACATTATATTGTTTTATAATAAATGGCTGACTGGTAAAATCTGCTCACACTGTAAAGGTTTATACAAATAACTATTCATAACTGGTAAAATCTGCTCACACTGTAAAGGTTTATTCAAATAACTATTCATAACTGGTAAAATCTGCTCCAGGGTTCCCGCGGGGTCTTAAAAAGTCTAAAATTCTGAACTTTAAATTTAAGGCCTTAAAACGGCCAGATTTTCATCCGCGGTCTTAAATTTCATTTCAGGTCTTAAAAAGGGTTTACCATCGTTTATTTCCAGAAACGCTGGCCGCATAAAGTTATTACAAAGTAGCAAAAAAGTATCGAGTCGTAGCCTACCACCCTCTAGTTTAGTGCAGGGTCTCCAACACGTCACTCGCGGCCTGATTGGAGGTCGCTCGCCAAGAGGCCGTTCACATATCGCGTCTTTTGCGCGCTCAAGTTCGTTCAAATGTAGGCGCGCGGTAAGCCTGCTCATAATTGAAGCGACGCGCTCGTTTTTTTCCAGGCGCTGTCTGAAAGGTCAGTCAACAGGAAGGATGGGGGTGCACCCAAACACTACGGGTGTTTTTCTCTTCTCCGTAAATAAATCTTGTAGCAGAGCTACAACAAGCGTTTTTCTGTGGTGGAAATCCGCTAAACTTCTTTTTCGTTGTGGAGAGCGCAGTGCATGGTTGCATAGCAACGACAGACGCCACGGGAAAATCGGACCGAATTTTACTATTAATAATAAAAGATAAGCTAAAGTGCATTGTAAATGTCAGTAATTTGTCTTTTTTGACTCATTCTTTTTATAAAAAAATATTTAAAGTCTGAAAAATGTGAGGTTTATCTTTTTATAAAACCTTTTTTTTTTCAAACCTTTATTTTAACTTGTACATGTTAGTATATAACATGCAAGACACTTTAAAAATGTTAATTTTTAATGGTATTATTTTAATGTTTATGTAAACAAAAAAGTGCATATTGATGCTAAATTTATTCGACATAAAACTTGGTGAACTGATTTCATTGTGTAGTATTAGTACTTTTTGAACAGGATTCTGTGATAACCATGATCATTTTTGTCGCTATAATCATGAAATTAAATGTTCATGCCATTTGATCTCTAATTATGATCAACTAAAATCAACTAATGTGTTTTTTACAGTATAATATGCAAAGTACAATTTTCTATAAAAAAAATTATATCTGATTCTGTTCTTTGACATGCGTTGTTGGATGTGGAAGGTTACTAATGTGATTTATTTGTAAATTAAATTAATGCTTTTTAATTACTGAATTCATTGAAATAAAATGAATTCTTTGATTTGAATATTTATTTGGTAATAATGCATTGTGTAGGTCTTAAATTTCAATCTTTATGGTCTTAAAATGTCTTAAAAAGGTCTTAAATTTGACGTGCTGAAACCTGCAAGAACCCTGCTAAAGGTTTATACAAATAACTATTCATAACAGGTAACATCTGATCACAATGTAATGGTTTATAAAAAAAACTTCATAACAGGTAACATCTGGTCATTGTAAAGGTTTATACAAATAACTATTCATAACAGGTAACATCTGCTCACACTGTAAAGGTTTATAAAAATAACTATTCATAACAGGTAACATCTGTTTTACAAGATTCACAAGGAGGACAAGTTTGACCTTCCTTTCATAGAGGAGATCGGTAATGGTGAAGCCTGTCTGCCGTTACTTCATCTTCCTGGTTATTAAGAGCACGATATTGAAAAAAAATGCGATAACTCATTAAACAATGCGATATTCGATACGATAATGCTTAAAGTATATAAAATTAACTTAAATTAGATTTAAAATTATATAACCTACATATGCGTTTCACATTCTTTTTGTAACAAGAAAACATCCCTTCAACTTGTGAAAGTGAACATCAGTGTTTTACTGTATATAAGACGTGTTATTTTAACATCAGTGTAAACCACGGGGTTCAGGTTATCCTACATTAGGTCTATTTAACAACAGAAACTGAATAATCAAATGTAAAAGTAAAACACTGCTTAGTTTTTCACTGTATGAATTATATAAACTGATTAAAGCTTATTAAAGCAAAAAAAAAAATTATGCATATTGCGATATATACATTTGCGATATTTTGATATATTGTGCTCTACATGTTGTGTTTGGAAACTGCTCTCTGAAACACTTCTCCTCCATGATGTCAAGCCAACGCGAAATCACCTTGCTTACAATGAACTGAGAAACACCAAACCTTTCAGCAAGATCACCCTGCAATAAATTAAAGGGTTAGTTCACCCAAAAATGAAAATTATGTCAGTAATTACTCACCCTCATGTTGTTCCAACCCCGTAAGACCTTCGTTCATCTTCGGAACACAAATTAAGAAAAAAAAAAAAAAAAATGGAGGAGTGAGACAGCACTCAGTTTAATCAAAAATATCTTAATTTGTGTTCCGAAGATGAACGAAGGTCTTACGGGGTTGGAACAACATGAGGGAGAGTAATTACTGACAGAGTTTTCATTTTTGGGTGAACTATACCTTTAAGACGCAGCTTCATCAGAGTCATCAGGAGCTGATACCAAGTGTGTAGCTGAAAGCTGTTGGTGTATGAATTGGTAAGGTGCTCAGCAACTGAGTGGAATGCATCAATGTCGACCCTGTGTAGAGCTGACAAAGGTGGTCGTTTCTCAGCAGAGTTGAGATTTTGGAGTGTAGTTGTGGTCAGAGACAGATGGATCCTCCCATTGTGTTTCTGCATCACAGGTCTGGGGCATGTGGCTGTGATCCTCCTCACAGTTGTCCACTGCAACACTGACTCTCATTGATGTTCTATGGAAATAATAGAACCATAAACATTTTTACATTAATACTTAAAATAGATTTAAATAGTACTTTTTAAATTAGATTTAAATTAGTACTTAAAATGTAGATTTAAACTAGTAGGCTACTTAAAATGAGAATTAATTAATTTATGATGGCACTCATACTTAGAACTGTGAAAAAGAGAGATGCATTAAAAACGAGACAGTATACACACAATCTCCTAACTCTATGTAGGTCAATATCAATATCTGAATAAGAGATGTAGCTAGCTGGCCTCCTTACAGGAATAATATGTGAGCTATTGTAAGACCGTAATGTACCATAATATATTGTACTATCGTGAATATTTATTCATTCTTTATTTCAGATCCTTAGGTCCATATCACAAAGTAAACGAAATATAAGAAATATGACATATAGGTGGCCAATGGTAATCATGCAAGATTCGTTGTATTTTGTGAACGGCTCGTTACTAATCTTAAATGTATTCATAGAACGGACTTCATCTAACGTTAGGCTAACAAGCACATAGATAGGTAAGTTAGGAAACAACAGTTAGGTAAGTTAACTTACCTGAATCTGACAACCTGTTCAGCACCCGTCGGGACTTCTTTACCAGAACATCGTAGCCGAGCCTTTACTCTGGGTAAGGGTGTTCGTTCGTCAGTCTGCTCCCCGTCCATAAAATGGTACGAACACACATAACACACATGGTACTAACACACATGGTATGAACACACAGCGCTTGGGTGAGCACTTCAAGTTTAGCGCCTTCCGCCATTGCCTCAGGTGCTCCTCGTGTAAATCGCAAAGAACACCACAACATTCCGATCGCTTTAGCCTAAAAAAATGGACACCGTTCATAACACCGTTGGTTAAATTGTTCTATCCTCTTAATCCAATTGTTATGTCAGCCCCTAACTGAGCAAATAATACTTTACATATTTTACCATTACAACCATAGAATTACGCTAGAAACTAGCGTAGGTCCTTTCAGCCGGAAGTTGAAGTCCCACTTAGCCGGAAGTAAGATGACAAAATGAGCGTAATGGCGTCTCCCTTGTTGTCATGGAAAATAAGGTGAATACTCTCTCCCCGCACCTGCTATCTATCTATCTTCATCGCCCGTGGCCCTAACCATAGACAGTAAAAGAAATGGACACAGCGACCCCATTGGATTCAACAGAGAAAAGTGAAGTCAATTAGAAGCTCTCACTTCCTGATGGCTGAGCGTACTGCACAGACTCAAACTGAGCTTGACGACGTAGATGTGACGTGAGCAATCTGTCTGTTTTCTAGTAGCTGTGCCAAGAGAAATCTGATTCATTCCCTTCCGAAACTTGAAGAGACGAAGAGCGTGAGTAGGAGGTGTCATGAGCAAGGAGCAGGAGCATCTTTTGCTAAATATTCTGATTAATTATTTTGTCATTTTGCCTCCACGTCCCCCCGATTGCCCGCGAGCTTCTCCTCCTGTCCATACGGTAATCTCTCTACTGTGCAACAGAGAGTCGCGTGGTTATGACGCAATCGTTAGCCTATTTTTACAAAAACTGCTTCTACGGGGCCATACCGTAAGATACAAGGTAATGGAGCCTTTTATACATTTTCGTGTTTCTTTAGAAATAATTAATGGACAAATAGAGTCTTTAAACGCCTCAGATGTAAAGTTATTCACTGTCAAAGTGACGCCAAAATGAATGGGAGTCAATGGATGCTAACAGCAGGTGATGGTCTGCTAATCAATGGCGGTCCCCGGGGAAGCTTCAGTTTCCGGCTGAAAGATTTACCCCTTGGCCCTAACCAACCGCGAACGACACCCCCCTCCCCAAAAAAAGGTGAGTACCGCCGTCTTGTTGTTAACAGGGACTTTAAGCAACAGCCTCTGGTGGAACGGCAACAGCATTCTGGCGTTGTATTGCGCATGCGCGAATTTAACTGCTACTTTGTGACGTTCTACTGTAACGGTCTACTACGGGAGAACAGCTGATTTGCCGGAGTCGCTACAACGTGAGAGATTAGGTAAATAAATGTTATGTTTTATGCCATATAACATTGTAATTGCATCAGTTTATGATTGTACCACTAGTCTTTTATATAATATGTGTTAAAATGTTTTAAACTTAAGCTAATTTGAACGATTTTTTCCGTTTGTATAAAGATATGTCTGTTGTTAGCAACAACACCTCAGGCAGCATCGAGATTAGAGATAATGTGAGGCGAACAATGTAAGTATTGCATAAACATCCTTCTCAAAATCCATGTTAAATGTATTACTATGCTATTAAAATATTTTTCATTGGGTAAAGTAGATTAACAGATTAGAAATAGATTAATGGATTAGTTATTATTATTAGTTATCTATCAAGACCGTTAATTATACTTACTTTTCAAAAATTAGCTATAGTTACTTCATGTTTCTTGTTGATTAATGTCCCTATGGAGTGGAAAGAGCAACATGATGTACTTCTCTGTAGAGAAATCCTGCTCACAGAACCATACAGGTACAAGAAGGGCAGTGTTGACAAGGGCAAGGCCTGGTCAACTATAGCAGACACACTGAATTGCTCTCAAGATCTCAAATTCAGAGTTATGCAGAGGTCAGTGAGGGAGAGATTCAACTTGATTCAGACGAAATACAAGGCCAGAAACAATAAAAACGAGAAGAGCAGTGGAACATCTGCAGAAATAACAGAACTTGATGAACTCATTGAAGAAATAACAGAGAAAGAAAGAGCAGCTGAGGAAAACAAAGTGATTGATGAGAGTACAAGGAAGTTAGAGACGGACAGGGCCAAAGCAGAAGAGGCAAGGAAGAAGGCCATGGAGAGGGTTAGCCAGACCAACAGGAGGCTTAGTGAAGAGGGAGAGGACTGGACATACAACAAACGTAGGAGAAGGAGTGGGAATGACACCATTGAGTTTTTGAGGGAGAGAAGCCAGACTGAGAGGGTTCTAAGAGAAAAGGAATTGGAATTGAAAAAAATACAGGTTGAAGAGCAAGCAAAAGCAGCACAACAAACACAAAAGCAGATGAGTGACATGATGCAACTAATGCAACAACAGCAACAGCAAATGCAGGCAATGCAGACTATGCTACTTCAGCAACAGCAACAGCAAGGGAAAGCATTACTTAGCCTCATTGAAAATTTGTCAAAGAAATGATTGTTATTCTTTTGCAATTTAAAAACATTTATTTGTGATTTCATTCATAAAACATTTCAATGTATAAATCCTTCTATTAATAATAAAATATAAAATCTTTTAACATAAGAGCATATTTTTAATAACATGTTGTTAGTAGCCTATACTTTTTTACTTTACTTTATGTATATTGTGTGTTTGTGTAAACTAACTACATATGTATACTATATTTTTGTTAATAATAAAATAAAAATGTGTTATTATAAAATGTTTTTAAATACAATTCTGTTTTTATATTGTGTGTTTGTATACTATGTTATATTTATTTATTTTTATTTTTAATTTATTTATACATAGGCCTAAATAGCACAGTGTAGTTGTGCATGTATGTGTTACCTCATGAAAAATAGTCACGAATGTGTGGAGGATCCAAGTTAAAAAACTGCGATGTCTGATTACCGTACAGACAAGTTAGTGCATTTCTTAACAAAGCAGATACAACATACAATTTTCCAACACTACTCAAACCAATTTTTAAATTCTTTTTGAAGTCCATGAACTTGAAGTAGTTTGCTAAGTCCCCAAACAACCACTCCACAGACACTCTGACTTCACTCATTCATTTGTTGTATATAAAATAAAGTTGTTATTATAATAAAAAAACACATTATATCATTATATTTAATTTGAGTTATTTTTAACCTTAAATAATACTACCAACTGTTAAGGCTCTCTGTATGTTTACAGCATTAGGTGAGATTTTTTTTTTTTTGAGAAAAATTAACGTTTAATAAAATAATAATAAAATATTAATTAATATTGAATATCGAATGGAATATTGAATCAAATCACAATAACTGAACTGAATTGAAATCGTGAAATTTTTGTCAAGCAATAATAAAAAAACATAGCTTACCAGAAATTGTAAACACTGTAACATGTTGTCACCAAACCTAAAACAATTCTGTTTAGTTACTAAAATGTTTTGACAATCACAATACACTTATTGTGATGCAAGACGTTTTTTCTTTAAACCAGTGCTGGTCCTCCCTATACGCAAAGTACGCAAGCTGCATAGGGCCCCCGAACAACCAGGGGACCCCCTTGCTCTCAATAGAATGCTCGAAGCCCAAAGATTTCAAAGATTGAAGCTCGAAGATTTAGGGCTGTGTTTTAGTTTCCAACAATTATGAAAACATGATGCCGCTTTCCATTCCTTTCCTTTAAAGCGGTGCGCTGTCACCCATACGTAACATCCAAATAATTTGAATCATGTAACGTCACTTGTAAAGGCGTATTGAGCTGTGAAAGAGACGATGTTCAACAGACGGAGAAAAAAACAGTACAGGCTGCTTTGGGCTTCGAGCGCGCGCTTAAATACACGCAAAAATATGTCAAAATGTCCGTCTTGGTGACTTTTTAACTTAACCGCATTCAGTTATGTCTTCAGTTAACATAACAGCTGGGAAAGTAATCGAATGCTTGTCACCCAGTCAACACGTGTGATCATGTGATGATCACAGACACAGTGACATCCCACCATTTTCATACTGTGATACAGTGTGAGTAATGTGAGCTAATTGTGAATTCAAAATGTTGAGCAAGTTGAGAGGAGGCAGTTAAAATATTGGTCACCGGGGGACATTCTACTTCCTGTTTCACTGGAAATGTACTCGGTTACTAACGTAACCTCAGTTCCCTGAGATCCCTGAGGAACGAGTACTGCGTCTTGCTAGACTCTAGGCGAAAACTCCTTTCTCCGAAATACTGAAGCCTTTATAAAATAACGCAGTGCTACTGCACAGCCATACAGTGCTGAGGCTTACAGAGACCATCTTCTCCCCACCCCCTATTTCCTATACAGAAAGAATACGTGCCTTCAGAGCAGGGACTTCCAGACTGTAAAATCTAGTAAATGTAGATGGCGAAGACCAGCCTGCTACTCTACAGATATCACCAAGGGACACCCCGCTGGACAACGCCCAGGGGGAGGCCATGCCTCTCATGGAGTGAGCCCTTACTCCTATGGGGTACTGCAGGCCCATAGAAACGTAGGCTAAAGCAACCCTCTGGAGTCTTGGGTGTTTTTGGGGCCCTTGGGATGTTTTGACATGCCCTGACATTTGTGCTTTTTTCAGTTATTTATAAACATGATAATGGCAAAGGTGTAAATTCACTCTATATAGCACAAACAGGCCTACCATAATATGTAAGCATTGTGTATGTAGAGGAGTAGTTTACACCTGAGAATACAATGTCCCACCCACTCTGCATAATGAGCCATTCATTCAGGTGTGACACTGACTGAGCCACAATGCAAGGACAAAAGATATATTTAGAAGAAGACTTATATTGACCATTTAAGATTTTGCTTACATCTATCTTGTAAATATCTTTTGCTATTTTATTAAAAAGGTTACAATTACAACAATAATTACAATTTCAACAATATTTCAAGTGTACTCTTTCTTTGTAAAAAAATGATTATAGGCCTACATTTTATTATGTAGGCCTATTCATTAGTTTGAATATAGCCAACATTTTTACTCATCTCAGTATAGCAATACAGTTTGCTAAAACATCATCATTCATTCACACAGAAACGCGAGTGTGCGAGCTGTGGTAAACAGCATCTCTACCGTTCATTCATTCACACAGAAACGCGAGTGTGCGAGCTGTGGTAAACAGCATCTCTACCGTTCATTCATTTACACAGAAACGCGAGTGTGCGAGCTGTGGTAAACAGCATCTCTACCGTTCATTCATTTACACAGAAACGCGAGTGTGCGAGCTGTGGTAAACAGCGCGCATCTCTGCCGTTCATTCATTCACACAGAAACGCGAATCACTTGAGAAGGAAAAAAAACTTACTACAGTATTCCTTAGCTCAGTCGGATCCTTGCTCCTCGAAATACCCGCACTTCTGAGGGACATTTTCAATTATTATTATTCCTCACAGCGCTGCGAGACGGTGTAAACAAGTAGGCTACAATGATCTGAATAAACTTGTGTTTTCTTGAGCTGATATGGGGGGCGTTCACAGGCTTTCCTCAGCCATTTGCGTTTGAATAGCGCGCGCTCTCCGTGGGCGGAGTCACATTACAAGTAATTAGATGAGATGAGAACGACGGACATCTCGCTCTTTTCTTACAGATTACATGAACTGAGAATATTTGTTTTTTATATAAATTACTTCATTTAGAAGAAGAGAATTCAAGCTTCATGCCTGTGTGTCTGTATGCCTGTTTGATTGAGTATTCGCTGAGTTATTGTTCATTTTCGGACGCGTTTCAGAATGGACTTCACTGGCAGAGAGAAGGCAGAACTCGCTTCGTGTTTATTTTTCATTATTTGGCAAAAAGCACAACACTTTGCTTTTATTGTGAGTATACACAAAAATAATACACATTTAACGAAACGATTGATGTATGAAACTCCTATGGAAAATCAAAGTCAACAGAGTATTTATGAGTTTCTTTTACACTGATAAAAAAAAGCGAGTTGGTATCGCCGACGATACCGCCGACCTCAGGGGGCTAAAGCAATAGCATCCACCAACCATCTAGATAGTCTTTGCTTCGTGACCGGAAGCCCTTTGGTGGGGCCACCGAAGCTCACAAAAAGCTAATCCGACTACCTGTACTGGGCGGAACGCTCATTGTATGTTCTCAGAGCCCTGACTGGGCAGAGCAGGTACAACTGCTGCTCGTCCTCTGCGGAGGGGAGGGCAGAGAGCGTGATCACCTGTGCTTTGAATGGGGTTGAAAGCACTTTGGGCACATAGCCTTGTCTTGGTTTGAGGATGACTTTAGAGGGCCAAACTCCAGACCAGGAAGTGCTCACAGAGAGCGCTTGCAGGTCACCAACTCGCTTGACTGATGCTAAAGCTAGCAGCAGCGCAGTTTTTCCCTGAAAGTGGCTTTAGTTTGACCATTTGCAATGGTTTGAAAGGGGGCCCCTTCAGTGCTCGAAGAACCATTGACAGGTCCCAGGAGGGCACCGTAGGGGGCCGTGGGGGGTTAAGCCTCCTGGCTCCCTTCAGGAAGCAGACAATCATGTCGGTACGTGAAAGGCTGCAATGCTGCCACATAGACTTTAAATGTGGATGGAGAATGGCCTGCATCGAACATCTCTTTAAGAAATGAGAGTATCTGCGATACCTCACACGAGACTGGGTCCTGGTTTCTGGCTGCGCACCAGCTAAAGAGAACACAGACCACTTAAGAGCATAGAGGCGCCTGGTAGACGGAGCTCTAACCTCGCTGATAGTACTCTTGATGCTTGCTGGAAGGTCCCCAAGCTCCCTTCGAGGGGCCACACATGTAACGCCCATAGTTTGGGACGGGGGTGCCAGATCATCCTGTTCACCTGGGAAAGGAGGTCTTTCCTCAGGGGAATTGGCCACAGGGCTGCTGCGAGCAGCTGAATCATCTCGCGGGAAATAAGGTTGGGTCCGCCAAAGAGGGGCCACTAGTAGGACTACATGTCTGCCTTCCCAGATCCTCTTTAAGACCTGGGGAAGGAGCGAGACCGGAGCAAAAGCACCTCTCTGCTCTTCGAGAAAAATGTTGGGCAATGACAGTTGTCTTCGGAGGTGAAGAGGTCGTGGAAACATGGATACTGCAGGATTTTTTAGCAAACCGTTTGTGCTGTATAGTTGTGATATTGTCACGTATGTTCTGTCTGATTCATTATCATGGACTTACCATAGAGTTTGTTTTCATCAGTCACATTTGTTCCTTTGTTTGATTTTCCCACCACTCTTTAGTTACCATGGTTACTGATATGATTGTTCTCATGTTCAGCTGTGTATCATTAATTAACATTGTTTGTACTACTACTTACTGTAAGTTCCTCCATTTCCTTTGTTCAGCGTCCGGTCTCGTCTGAGTTAGAGTGTGTTAGCAAGCTTTCTTCTATTACTTTGGAATTCGTAATTATTATTAAATAGTGTTTGAATTCTTCTTCATCTTTGTACGTTTGTCTGCAACACACAGTGACAGAAGACCAGACTAGATATGGATTATGCAGCAAGGTTCACTGTTAGAGAGGCCTTGATTTAATGGACTTTAAAGTGGAATTTTGCCGTCTCGCCGTCAGAGCTTCTGAGCTATGGGGGTATTATTGTTGCAATATTCCAAATAAATAGATTAATATTCACAAATAAATGTAAAGAGATTCACAAAAATGTATCGAATTCACAAATAAATAGATTAAGATCCACAAATAAATGTAAAGAGTTTCACAAAAAAATATAAAATTCACAAATAAATAAAATGAGATTTGCAAATAAATAAAACATTTACAAATGTTTTATTATTTTACAAAGACAACTCTGTCTGACATTTATTTGTGAACCGCTTTCTGTGCATTTGTAAATCGCTGCACACATTTGTGAACTGGTTCCTGTGCATTTGTGAATCTCCTCACGCATTTGTGGATTTTGAAACACTTCTAGCGTCGACGTGCAGACAGATCCACAAATAAGTGGACTGCCCGCTGCGATGAGTGAGCCAGAGCCCAACCGAGTGAGGACAGTGCCAACCATCGCCCCGGAGCCCCAGAGTGAGTCTGACCAAGGTGTGAATCAGCGACATGGCAGAGGGAATACTGGTGGACTTGGACAAAGAGGACTGGCTGATAGAATGGGACACTGCCTCCCACTCTATCCCACCCTCAATCTTCTGTTTCTTCATCATCACCACTGGTACAGTCCAGCTTTAAAATGTCGTCAAACTGTATGGACTTTGAATTACTGTCATTCATCCCGTCCAACTTCCCTATCTCTCCCTCTCACCACAGAGCTCAGCCAGTCCTTCAGCCCCACCTCAGCTGGATGCCTGCAGCCCTTGGTCTTCCCCTGTGACGCCTTGTGCTGTTGTGAAGCCTAAGATCGTGCAATCACCAGCTTCGCCAAAGCTTCTTCCTCCCACCCTCGGATCCACCAGAGACCCTCGGCCTTGCAGCTCCACTAGACTCCCTCGTCTGTCTGGCTCGACTTCGGATAGCCGTCACCCTACCTTCACCGCGGACTTATGAGCCACCCGCTGTGCTCCATCTCTCCACCCCTTCGGCTCCAGCGGGATCCGCCCTCCCTTCGGCTCCACCTTGGTCGTCGGTTGCTCCGGCTCTGCCTCAGGCACACTGGCTTCACCTTGGACGCTTTTCGCTGTGCCTCGGCCCCCTGTGCCAGCGGTGTCGCTCAAGTCCATCGGCTGTTCGTCTGCTCCCTGGGATCCCCTGACATCGGTTCCATCTCCGTCGGTCGTCCCACGGATGTCATCAGTCAAGTTTACATTGTGAGCAAGCTATCTACTTTTACTTTGGAATTGTGAATTATTATTAAACTCAGTGTTTGAACTCTTCGTCATCTTTGTGTGTTTGTCTGCAACACACCGTGACAGTTCTGGACTCAACGTGGAATTGTTACACTGGGGAAATGGTGAGTGGTCTCTTTAATTGCTATTCACATACTCTCCTATGATATTATAATACCAATATGCACTGTGGCCTGGTCCTGTGTTAGCAGAATACTGGCACAAGGCCAGGTACATGTGAAGAACAAAAGAAAATGAGAGAATCATTCACTGCTCTTCACTGATTAACATTAGTAACTTTAAAAAGAATCAATGTATATTTAATTCAGACAATGGCACATGGCCAGGTACATGTGAAGAACAAAAGAAAATGAGAGAATCATTCACTGCTCTTCACTGATTAACATTAGTAACTTTAATAAGAATCAATGTATATTTAATTCAGACACTGAGTCTATGCAATGCTTCCTTCCTTCCTTCCTTCCTTTTTTTTTTTTTTTTTTTTACATTTGATTACTTTATTCAATTTATAGTAGGCTATTATTAGTAGTATAAGCTAAATGGTTCATTTCTAATTCTAATTTCTAATTCTAATATCTAATTTCTGTTGTATTTTTCCTAGTGTTTTTTTTGTTTGTTTGTATATCGAATGTTTCAACTTGTTTAAAAGGTTGTTGACAGTGAAACTGCTCTAAAAGAACAGATTGCGGGTTTGGGGGTCATTTTAGGTTTTTATGAACGCACTGACAGCGGCCCCCTTACCAAATTTTGCTTAGGGCCCCCAGAAGTCTAGGACCGGCTAGACTGGAGATGTGTTGTGATATTTATGAGGGATATAAAATGCCACTATCCACAGAGAAGATTTTTGTGCTCTTATGTCTGCATAAAGGTGAAACAACAATGTGTTTCTGATATTTTCTCCACAGTTTTACAGAGTTTCATAGAACTGCTGAATCAATTCACTCTGAAAAGAAAGAAGAAATAAGACTTTTTTTTAGATGAGACTTTTTGAGATGAGTGGTAAACAGCATTTACTGTCATCACTATTGAGCAAAGCTTATACCCAGGACCTTTGCTTGAGCCAGTACACAGCGAGGTTAACCATTTTGTTCACTTGCCATTGACAGACTGAGGCTAACTCAGATTACTAATGGCTGCAATATATCTTACCGTACAAACGTTGAATGATGTTGCACACTTGAAGTACGAGACCGTAGACAAGCGTGATGAAATGAAAATCAAATTCGTATTTATTAAACAACACAAATCAAACAGAGCACATTCAATGCATCTCATTCACTTCCTCTCTCGTGGTGCTTCAGGACCCCGGGAAACTTTCTCTAGCTGTCCAGCCTGCGCCTGATAGTGCTCTGCATTTATTCACAATGTCTTTGAATTAATACCAATGGACAGTGGTAAATAAAAGAACAATTTAACATAGCAAAACATGCATCTGTAGTTTAAAAGGCAAATAGTAACAATAACCGCTATAGTTACCACACTCTCCCCTCAAAAATTAAATGTCACCCCGACATTACTGTACAATTTTCTGAGCACACCATGTCCTTGACATTTCTAATGAATGAAATAAACAGATTCAGGGGTCAATTAGAGTACTGCTGACTGATTCATCTCAATTTTAACATATCACGTTTAACCCTATTCAACGTAACATGGCCGTAGTAGAAATCATCGTGCACTATGATAAACCACCACTCACTCTGGAATACTCACAGGTAATGTACTCGTACTGAAAATAGGTTTAAACCTTTTTACCTGAATATTCATCTTCCTCAAGAATACATCAATGAAGAATACTTCTGGCCATGACTTTTTAATCTTCCAAATAACAACATACAATCACATTCTGCCAGAGTCCATTATAAATCATTCTTCCTTCTGTTCCACATTGTCATCTTGAGTTTGTGCCTAATTGTTCACCTACAGGAACTGAATTGCATCCAAAAAACTGGGTATTTTCATTTAGCAACTTCACTTTATCTACAATTACCTCTACAAAAATACAAATACCTGAACATCCCATAACTCTTCCATACCTAACAATAACTACTAATGCCCCAACTTAAAGACTACTTTTCACACATTTCTATTTTAAGTACTTAAGTCCTACATTCTAACCTTAAAGGTTGTATCAGTGATTTCAGGCCCCAAAATAAAATGATCACATTCATCTAATCTTTCCTAACGATCCGCTAGCTGCCCGCTCCATAAGCATGCCGTCAAAAAAACGCGTCTCTGTAGGCAGCCTAGGCTCTGAGATCTGCACACAAAAACAATTGGTTTCACCAACCACTCAAAACCAAAACAAATAGTGTTCCAACCAATCACCGACAGGGGGAGGGTGTTGTGAGGTTTTGAGCCAGCTTCTTCTTCAGCTGCGACTTCGCGTAAAACCAATTGTTTTTGTGTGCAGATTTCAGAGCCTAGGCTGCCTACAGAGACGCGTTTTTTTGACGGCATGCTTATGGGGCGGGCAGCTAGCGGATCGTTAGGAAAGATTAGATGAATATGATCTTTTTTTTGGGCCTGAAATCACTGATACAACCTTTAAGTGAGTGTAGGCTGGCCTAGAATATCATATGTGAAAGTCTTTGTGCTTTTTCTAGTTCTCAAAGGATACTTTCGCTGCTGATGGTGCTCGTCGTGCATATCATCACTGGTCAGCTCTTTATCCTCTGTATTCTCTCTTTCTTCTTGGTTCAAGGTGAGTTTCAGCTGCAAATCCTCTTCAACCTGTTCCGTCTGTATAGTGTCCTCCTGTAGTTCCTCTTCTTCCCTTTCAGGATGCTCCTCCATCGTGTCCACCTCCGATGCCATCTGGAGCTGTTTCCTATCCCAGTCATAATGTTCAGGGGTTGTCGTCTCCTTCTGTGGCTGGAACTCCTCTGCACCTGGTCTGAGAATTCTTCTCTCAGGCTCATTAGCTGACTCCAGCTGAACTCCATCGATGTATTCCCATTCATCCGAACCGGTAAGTTCAGGTTCCTTACAGTTTATTCTTATGTGTGGCCTTTTCTTTTCCTGTCTTTTCCTTTTCTTTTCCTCTGTCTCTTGTTCTTCCATAGGCAGAAAGTCACATGGTAGCAGCAAATTTCTGTGAAGCACTCGTTTTCGCCCTTGCCCATTTTCTGGTTGCACTTCATACACTGGGCTGCCTGGGTATTTGTTTGAAGTTACTATGTGAACTTTTTCCTCCCAGAAAGATCTGACTTTACCTGGGCCACCTTTCTCTGTGAGATATACCTTTCTGTCATAGTTCTCTTTCCCTCTGTCCCCACTCTTGCGAGCCATCTGGGAAGCCAGTTGGTACGCCTCCTCCATTCTCTCTTTTCACTTGATTGCATACTCCTGAGGTGAAGAATTTGCATCATTGGGGCTCAAACCAAACATGAGGTCAATTGGGAGTCTCGGGTGACGGCCAAAGAGGAGATAGTATGGCGAGAAGCCTGTGGATTCATGACGTGTACAGTTATATGCATGTACCACCTTAGCAAGGGAACTTTTCCAATCCGATTTCTCATCCTCTGTTAATGTCCTCAACGTGGCCAGCAGGGTTCTATTAAATCTTTCGACCTGACCATTCCCCTGTGGATGGTAAGGGGTGGTGCGCGAGCCACGAATACCACAGTATTGCTGGAGCTTGGCAAACAGCTGATTTTCAAACTCTCTGCCCTGGTCGTGATGGAGCTTAGCTGGAAATCCAAATTTAAGGACAAAGTATCCAAAGATCTTTTCAGCTGCAGTTTTGGAGGCTTTGTTAGTGCACGCATAAGCCTGCGCGAACCGGGTAAAGTGATCCATCATGACCAGTATGTACTCATAGCCTCCCTTACATCTCTCTAAATGCAGGAAATCAATGGACACTATCTCAAGGGGGTATGTACTCACGATGTTGGTAAGTGGGGCTCTGGTAGGTTTATTCGGTCTCTTACTTTTCAGGCAGCATCACTTTTTAGTGACATGATGCTCTACATCTCGCTGCATGTGCGGCCAGTAAAACCGTTCCCTGATTAGGTGAATTGTTCGTTCCACTCCCAGATAGCCCATTTCTTGATGTAGCTGTTGGAGGACTAAATTATGAAAACTTTTGGGCAGTACCAGCTGTGAGCGTGTAGCAGTCTTTCGGTATAGGACCCCACTTTCATCCTGATGCAATTTACTTCTCTCCCGCAAGAATGTCTTTATGGTCTCATCACTGTTCTTCACCCTAGGCCACTGGTTTGTCTTCAGATACTGCAAGATCTTCGAGATCATCACATCTCCCTCCTGAGTGGTTTTCAGTTCCTCACTGGATATTTGTGCCACAGGTGATGCATGTTGTTCATGTTCCTCCTCCACGAGTGCTGTTGTAATGACTGCTGGACACAACCATGGCTCTCTCTTTTATCTCTCTTTACAGATATTGCTTTCATTACACTGGAAATTACCTCGGCTGGAGCATCCTGGGTACAGGTCAGCATATATTTGTCCATGTCCAGAGGCATCCTGGACAGCCCATCAGCGTCTGCATTTGTTTTTCCAGGTCTGTATTTTATTGTGAACCGGAAGTCTGCTAACTCCGCTACCCACCTGTGTGTTATGACATTTAACTTGGCCGTGGTGAGGACATAGGTCAGGGGGTTATTGTCAGTGTATACTACAAAGGAAGGGGCATAATATAGGTAATCTCGAAACCTCTCACAGACTGCCCATTTCATAGCTAAAAACTCTAACTTGCCAGAGTGAAGATGGTAATTCTTTTCGGCAGCGGAAAAAGTTCTAGAGCCATAAGCAATGACTACTACCTTCCCTTCTTGTCTCTGATAGAGGATGGCCCCCAGCCCGTCCTGTGAGGCATCACAGTGAAGCATAAATGGAGCATCGAAGTCAGGGTACACTAGGACCGGTGGACTAGAGAGGTAATCAATGAGTTGGCAGAGTACAGACTGGTGTTTGTCTGTCCATGTGATTGGATGGTAAGAGGGGAGTTGATTTTGGTTCTTGCTGTTCTTTGCAGACTTTTGTTTTGTTTTTGACTTGACAGCTCTTTCTTCCGTTGACTTTTCAGGGGACAACAGACTATATAATGGCTTGGCTATGGTTGAGAAATTGGGAATATAGGGCCTGTAGTACGAAATAAACCTCAACACTTTTCTCAGGTCTCCGACTGTAACAGGCCTCTTTTCTTTTAATGCTTGCACAGGTGCGATTTCGGCCGGATCCATAGTGTGGCCCTCTTTTGAGACCACTTTCCCAAGAAACCTCACCTTGTTTTTGAACAGTTCACATTTTTTCGCTGTCAACTTCACCCCGTGCTGCTGATAGCGCTGTAACACCTTGCGCATATCCCTGAGATGATTATCGAAAGATTGGCTGTGCACCAAGTTGTCAGGAAGGCACACTTCATCTCGCAACCCTGAGAGACACTCCTCCATGCTTCTTTGGAACTCTGATGGGGCTGAAGACAACCCGAATGGTATCCTCACCCATTCATATAGACCCCAGGGTGTAATAAATGCAGTGAGGGATTGACTACTTTCTTCCAGGAAACCCTGGTGATATGCCTTGCCTTGGTCTAGTACAGAGAACCAAGCACTGCCTTGTAAACTGTTAAGCATATCTTGTATGCGTGGGATGGGATGTCTGTCAGGGATGGACTTTTGATTTAGCTCCCTAAAATCACAACAAAGACGCAAGGTCCCATCTTTTTTTCGCACACACACTATAGGCGACGAGTAGTTGGATTTGGATTTTCTTATCCAACCCCGATTTAGCAAGTCCTCCAAATACTCCTCCACCTCTTTGTGTAAGGGTTTTGGCACAGAGATGTATGTTCGTCGCACGGGAGTGGGATCAGACAACCTGATGCGGAGCTGTAGGAATGGTATACATCCCACATCATACTCATCTTTGGAGAATACCCCACACTCTTCCCTTAAAATTGTTTTTACTTTTTGCTGCTGAGCTGGCGTCAAATGGGTGAGTGACACAGGTGGGTCCCATAATTCCTTTTTCTCTTCCTCTGTCTGCTCACTTACTTTTGAACCATCCATGTGTATGTGGTGGGGGCTGGGACTAACCTCAGACTCAGCATTTGCTCTCATCGTTTTTTCCACTGGCTTGGTTTCAATAGGATAAATGGCTACTCGTGACCATGTTCCTTTCTGGAGGTTGACAACAATTTCCCCTATTTCCAGGACATCCAGCCAAGAGGGACTTTCATTGGGAATGAAGAGAGCATCCTGTTGGCAAGGGAAAGCAGAGGTCCTCACACCACATTTAATTATTTTGGTCAAGCCGGGTGAAATGGTAACTTTTTGGTGCCCCAGCCTTACTATCCCATCGCTGCTCTGAGGGTCACTGGTTTGGATTAATTTGGTCAACTTCTCAGCACTTTTACTGTTGATAGAGAAAGCAGCACTCACAGCCTGTATTGTGGTTTGGGATGGTTGTTCATGCCCCTTTTTCAACAGTACCTCAATGACATTATAGCCGATGATGGGTTCTTCTGCTATATTAGCCTCTGCAGTGACTAGCATGGGAACCTTGAGCTCTAACGGGGCTGTCCTATCTGCTCCAAGCTGGAATCTCACTTCAACCCAGCCTATGAATGGGATGGTTGTCTGGTTGACTGCTTTACCCACAAGTGTGCCAGGTCCCAGGATTTCTTCTAGGCATTGGACTTTTATGTGGGGAATATGTTCGGTCCTCCAATTCTCATTCAGAAGGCAGACTTGAGACCCAGTATCCCATAAGACTTGGGTTGCCACACCTTCAAGGTAACAACTCACCATACATCTTTTCCCAATGAGGCCAAACAGCTCTGAGTGGTGTTTGGGTGAGATGTGACTGATGTAAGTAGAGCCTAGCCCAGTCACTGCACTAAGCTGGTCTTCCTTGGATACCTCAATGGATCCAGTGAGCTCAAGATTTTCTGTGGAGAGGTGAGTTATTGTGTGACTGGCGATGTTGACTTTCCCCCCTGATTTTCTGGCCATGCGGCAGCCCTTGGAATAATGACCCTGTTGGCCACATTTGAAGCAGTGGTCACATGGTTCACCTGTGCTACTTTCCTGGCAGGCCTTGCTCTCTTTTTTTGCGAAAAGGTTGTGATGCACTTTGTACTGTCCTCCTTAATTCGGCCATCTCCTCTCTCAGCTCCTTCACTATTTCCATCCACTTAGCATCTCTGTGTGTTGTTTTTTTCTACTAAGCTTGCAGCCCCCAATAATGTGTTGTGTGCTGAGGCACCTGCTTCCATTTGCATTTCATTTACTTTCACCCCTTTACCACCAGTGTTTCTTTTTAATTTTTGTCTCTCCCATTCAAAACTTACTGCTTCATTCATCTTGTCAATCAGAATTTCATCCGAAGTATTTTGATCATCGAGACAACTCTTCAGCTGGAACTTGATTTGGTCACTCAGAAGTCCAGTACTCAACTTCTCGAGCAGCAACAAGGAGCCAATTCAGGACTCAATTGCTCTAAACAGGAAATTCTGAGGGGATTCTCGAACATCTTGAGTAATACTAACTAATCTGTGGTACAGATCAGTTGAACTGTCTTCCTTAAAGTGGCCTCTCAAAATTGTCTTTAGTTGTGAGAGAGTCAATCCACTCTTGATTTCCAGCATGTCTCTCAAACTCAATCCAGGGCTAATTGCTTTCACCACTGCCTCTATAATCTCAGTTTCACTGTGTCCCTTTTTGAGGCCAACATTCATTTGATGCATGAGATTTGTGTATGATAATTTTTCTTTCTGCCCTCTCTCACCGATTTGGCCACAAATTCTGAATTCACGTCATATTGTCACTTCTGGTGGTTGTATAGGTGCTCTTTGCTCGGGAGAGACATTTGTTGTGTTTGTGGCTGACTATTTTCATGTCTGCTCACTTGGTGGCTGATTGGAAATTAATCTGCAGCTCTGAGTATTGTTTTTGCAGGCATTGTAGTTCAGTCACGTCACCCTCCAAACTCAGTTCAGCTATTTGAGCATCCCCCTCTTTGTTTTTTTTTCAGCTGACCACACAAGGCTAACAATTCTGCAAGATAATGTTTTGCAACATCTTCCTCCTCCTCTTCAACACTTTCTTCCAGCCTCACTCATCAGTCTTATTAATGCACGTCTCTTTCTTCCTTCCTCTACAGGAATTTTCATTTTTACATTCTCTACATTCCTTTCAGTTGGTTTAAATCCAGCTGGACTAAACTCTCTGCAAATTTGTCCTGCATCTGTTCTAGATCCATGCTTTTTCCGATCGCGTCTCCCGATCGCGCCTCTCACTCGCGCTTCAGCTCCGCCTAGTTTCATCGCGCTGCTCCGGCTGTTATTGTTTCGTCTCAAATTACACTTTTTCTCCGCGATCTCTCCAGGCTTATGGCTCGCCAATATTTATTGCACACTTGAAGTACGAGACCGTAGACAAGCGTGATGAAATGAAAATCAAATTCGTATTTATTAAACAACACAAATCAAACAGAGCACATTCAATGCATCTCATTCACTTCCTCTCTCGTGGTGCTTCAGGACCCTGGGAAATTTTCTCTAGCTGTCCAACCTGCGCCTGATAGTGCTCTGCATTTATTCACAATGTCTTTGAATTAATACCAATGGACAGTGGTAAATAAAAGAACAATTTAACATAGCAAAACATGCATCTGTACTTTAAAAGGCAAATTGTAACAATAACCGCTATAGTTACCACAATGAGATGTTGCTTGATGTTGTAATCCTTTTAGGGTCTAATGAAAAGACTGAGCATAGAATATTTCTGCAAAAGTTGCTCTCAAAGAAAAGGTTTAATTAATTTGAATCTGTAGACAAACTAATAATTTATAAACAGAAACTCAAACATATTGAACATAATAATAACGTATCTTACTTGCATTAAATAACTGAAATGTTATTGAGCTAGCTAGCCTATAAAATGCTAAGGAAAAGTTAGTCACTCCTATAATTCATCCATTTTCTCTGTCTCTCTCTCTCTATTGTGTCTTGAAACTTGACATCATAGGCTACTGAACAGTACAAAAGAGCACTTTTTTATGGAAAAAGAGATGAGCAAAACCTTTAACTGATATAAACACACATACAAAAAGTTATTTAAGGTGTGCATTAAAGGAGAAGTTCACTTTTAAAAAAACTTTTGCTGATAATTTACTCACCCCCATGTCATCCAAGATGTCCATGTCTTTCTTTCTTCAGTCGAAAAGAAATTAAGGTTTTTGATGAAAACATTCCAGGATTTCCCCTCATATTATGGACTCCAATGGGACCCAAACGATTCAAGGTCCAAATGACAGTTTCAGTGCAGCTTCAAAGGGCTTTAAACGATACCAGACGATGAATAAGGGTCTTATCTAGCGAAACGATCGGTCATTTAAAAAATAAATAAAAAAGTTTAAAGTTTTATAAGCACAAATGTTCGCCTTGCTCTGTTCTGTGATGCACGTTCGTGATGGATGACATGGGGGTGAGTAAATTATCAGCAAAAGTTTTTTTAAAAGTGAACTTCTCCTTTAACGGCTGGGCCAGGCATGTTGCATTCAACATGTGAAAAAATAATAACATTAATAATGTAGGTACTATATCAGGGGGATGGGGTTTTATTATAGAGACTATTTGCAAAAGTCTGACATTAGCAGTATGAATGATAAAAAGTTTTATTTAAAATCTATATTGAACCCTATCCTCGGTACACTTTTTCATTCAATCATGACTATGAATGCATTTTACTAAAGCTGTGGCAAATGCAAATAAGAGACAAACTAACAAAAACATTGCCTTTTGTACTGTAATAATGGATTTCTTCTGTTCTGTTAGGGTTCTGTCACATGTAGCTGACTTAATGTACGTTGCCCTGGAGATAGAATGTCACGAATCCACCCACAACAAATTTTGCAAAGCAATCACAAAAACTCTGGCAAGCATGCATTGCGATCACAAACAACCACGGACATTAGCTTTTCAGTGAAGGAAAAGATTAATTTAGGCTGTTGTTTGCGTTCCCTCTCTTTACATCCTACTGTCCTAAAAAAATAAAATAAAATCATAAACATATTTGTAAACACATGACAACATAAATATCATAAGAACTGTGAAAATGAACAACATCTTTTATTCATCTAACTTTCTTGTGTAATCACTTTTTGTATGCAATATTACTTTTCATAACCAACACAGAGATAACCCTCCAGCGTGACAGCCTGATGAAGTTGTTGTCATATCTCCAGACCCAGATAGCATGTAACCATTGAAACAATGTTGAGTCAGTGTTGATGCGTCAACGCTGATTACATTGAAATGACGTTAGAAAGTGATGTTGCTTTAGCATCACTCCTGCACCCTTGGTTAATATTGAAATAATGTTCAGATTTCAACCACAAATCAATAGTGTTAATATTGCTTCAACAATACAAAGAAAAATTGCTTCAACATTACATCACCGATGCTGAATCAATACTGAAATGAACAAAAATAATCAATGGTAATATTGAATCAACGTTACACTAAGATGTTGAATCAACACTGAAATTAACTACAATAATCAATGGTAATATTGTTGAATCAACGTTACATGATGTTGGATCTACATCACTGCTGTTGAATTAACACTGAAATTAACAAATAATCTTTGGTAATATGGTTTGATCAATGTTACAATGTGATGTTGATTCTAAATACATTTTGTTGAAACACTGAAAATACACTGAAAAGGAATGTCAAACAATGTTGCCATCTGATGTACCAAGTTAATGTTGAAACAACATTAATATTTCAACTACTTCAATGATGCATCAACAAATTCCTGACCATTTAAAAATTTGGCAAAAACCTTTTATAATATAAATGACACCTTTCCAGCAGTTGAGTCAATTTATTTTATTCAATCAATCAATGACAAAAATATATTAAAAGATCATTCTTTAAAAAGAAAGGGGGAGAATTAGGACAAAAGCATTTCAACCTTTAAAAATAAAATTGGCGTCATAAGTCTGATGTCATAACTACAGGTGGTCCAACGGTTCAGGTTTTTAAAAATCTGTCTTACATCAGACTACTGCCTCTTTTCCTTTAAGTTCTCTGAAATCTGAAAAAGAAAGCATGATGTTACTCAAGAACAAGTCAGTTCAGTTGCCAAATTCAAGAAAGTTAATCTCTCTATAAATTACAGAAACGTCTTCTGTCTGTCTGTCTGTCTGTCTGTCTGTGTGTCTGTTAACCACATATCTCTCGAACCGTTAGTCCGATGGATTTCAAACTTGACAGGTGTCTCGCTACGGTCACGAGTAAGTGCAGTGCCAAGTTTGACGTTGTTTGGATGAGAAATGCTAAAGATATCGTTAAATATATCATTTTTAAAAGGTTGTGGTTTAAAAGTAAACATTCTGACATTAGAGAGTTGTATCATTCAAAGAAGCCCCAAGAAGGTTGTGGTTTAAAAATAAACAATCTGACAATCAGTCAGCTACACTGTTTACTTCTGGATATTATAGTTTGGTTCCAAAATGTGATAAATCCATTTTGATTAATTTGAGTAAAAATGTGTTTTCTTTACCAAGAAACCAACAATTACTAAAAACACACACGAAAACTGATTTTGCACGGGCACATTGCACTGCACCCTGAATCGACGCGCTTATTCATTTGTGCATGTAAACTGAATCTATATGTCAGCTATGCTGTTTACTTCTGAATATTATGTTTCATTCTGGTGCGCTTAGCCTATGCTATTCACCAACTAAACATATCCTATTCAATGCGTTCACAGTCTCTTTCACAGGCATCATTTGTAGTAGCCCATTTTGCTGTGCAATTGTAACAATGAGCATTCAATCACACCAAACCAACAATTACTAAAAACACACACAAAAACTGATTTTGCACGGGTATTTTGCACTAGTATACTAAACACAATATGATTCACTTTTAAAAAACTGCTGAACACAAAATATTCTAACTATGATTAAATTATCGTTAAATTCTGTTTATTTAATTTATTTTTCTAAAAACTATTAATGCTTCAATATCAAAAGAAAGCACTATGGTAGGGGTGTCCAATTTTATCTCCAGCCCTAATTAAACACACCTGAGGCAGCTAATCAAGGTCATTAGGATCAATGAAAACGTACTCGGTTACTAACGTAACCTCGGTTCTCTCTAGAAGAGGGAACGAGTACTGCGTTTTTATCAAAACGCTACGGGAAAAGTCTCTTTTCACGAAATACTGAAGCAAAAAATTATCCTTAATTTTCATACATGTAAAGCGCGTTGCAGCAGTAGTCAGCTATGGCGAGATGGCTTGCTCGCTCATTGGCTGCTCTGCGGCAACTGCATAAGCCTATCGAGCGAGGCCTGAGGTGACGTTTCCCGCCGAGACGGGTGTGGCTAACCTCTATAAAAGGAGCTCGAAAAGGCTGATTCACTTGATTTTCATCGCCGAAGCGAACCAGAGTGAACCGTACGCACGGCAGAGAACGCAGTACTCGTTCCCTCTTCTAGAGAGAACCGAGGTTACGTTAGTAACCGAGTACGTTCTCTTACGAGAGTCCTCTCGTACTGCGTTTTTATCAAAACGCTACGGGAACCCCTTGTAAAACGCCGTGCGTGCATTTAGCGGATGACTAAATCGTTCCTTCCTAGTGACTGACCCAGCGTTGTTCCGGAGAACGCTGTAATAGCCGCCACGTAAACTTTGAGCGTGGAAGGGGATCTGCCCTTATCCAACAGCTCCTGTAGGAAGGAGAGAACCTCCGTCACCTCACAATCGAGAGGTGATAGGCTCCGAGCTGTACACCAGCCGGAGAAAACCGACCACTTTGAGACATAAAGCCGCCGAGTCGACGGCGCTCTGGCCTGAGTGATGGTATTTATCACTCCCTCTGCGAGGTCAACGGATATCCGTTGAGCGCCCACGCATGAAGGGACCACAGCTCCGGGTGTGGGTGCCAAATCGAGCCCCCGGCCTGCGAGAGGAGATCTCTCCTCAATGGCACTGGCCATGGAGCGAAGTCTGCTAGCTGCATCAGGACTGGAAACCATGCTTGGTTCCTCCAGAACGGTGCTACAAGCAGCACTGGGCATTCTGTTTCCCTGACCCGCTCTAACACCTGTGGCAGGAGGGAGACGGGGGGGAAAGCGTATAGCGGGCAGCGCGGCCACATCTGGGACAGCGCGCTGTCGTTCTTGGAAAAGAACACGGGGCAATGAGCGTTTTCGCGGGACGCGAATAGGTCCACCTCCGCTCTGCCGAATCTCTCCCACAACAGCCGGACTGTTTGTGGGTGTAGAGACCATTCGCCCAGGGGAATGTTGTTCCTGGACAGTCTGTCTGGGCCCACATTCTGGAGCCCAGGCACATGCACTGCCCTCAGCGAGCGCAAATTGTGCTGAGCCCATATTAGGAGGCGTTTCGCCAGACTGTACAGGGATGTGGATTTCAGACCGCCCTGGCGATTTATATAGGACACCACGGCCATGTTGTCCGAACGGACTACGACGTGTTGGTCCTTGATATGGGGACAAAAACGCGTCAGCGCGTTGTGCACTGCCAGCATTTCCAGGCAGTTGATGTGTTGGAGCTTTTCTCATTCCGACCACAGGCCAAAGAACGGTCTGCCCTCGAGCAGCGCTCCCCATCCCGAGGTGGATGCATCTGTCGACACCATCCTCACTCTCGAGGAAGTCCCCAGGCTTACACCTGATTGGTACCAGCCGTCCGCCAACCAAGGTATCAGGGCTGTCACACAGCTTTGATTGACCTTGAGGCGTAACCGGCCGGACACCCACGCTCCGCGCGGTACTCGCGCTTTCAACCAGAACTGCAGCGGGCGCATGCGGAGCAAGCCCAGCTGGAGAACTGATGATGCTGAGGCCATGAGACCCAGCATCCTTTGAAACTTCCTGAGCGGGGTGAAAGCGCCGCGGCGGAAAGACTTCGCCGCGCGCTGAATGTGCAGCACGCGCTGTGGCGACAGCCGCGCCGTCATAGACTGCGAGTCCAGAACGATACCCAGAAACGAAATCGTTTGACTGGGGTTCAGTGAACTCTTCGCCCAATTGACCGTGATACCAAGATTCTCTAGGTGATCGAGTAAAATGGTTCTGTGCTCCACGAGCTGAGATCGTGATTGAGCTAGGATCAACCAGTCGTCCAAATAGTTCAGCACTCGCATGCCTCTGAGTCTGAGAGGAGCGAGCGCTGCGTCCATGCATTTCGTAAATGTACGAGGTGCCAGGGACAAGCCGAAGGGCAGGACTGTATACTGGTATGTCTGACCCTCGAAGGCGAATCTCAAGTATCGCCTGTGATGTGACGCTATCTGTATTTGAAAATACGCGTCCTTCAGATCTATCGACATGAACCAGTCTTCTCGGCGAACATGCGCGAGAATTTTGCTGGTCGTGAGCATTTTGAAACTGCGTTTCACTAATACTCTGTTTAGCCGTCTTAGATCCAGAATGGGTCTGATACCGCCGTCCTTTTTGGGGACTAGAAAGTATCTGCTGTATAGCCCCCCTTCGCTTTGAGCTCGGGGAACACGCTCTATCGCCCCTTTGCTTATCAGTTTTGATATTTCGGCGCAAAGTAGGTGTGCTACTTCTGAAACCACCGTAGTTTGGACGCGCGCTGTGAAGCGGGGAGGGCGTCGACAAAACTGTAGCGAGAAGCCTCTCTTTATAATGCCTAGCACCCAGTCCGAAACCCCTGGAAGCGCTGCCCATGCTTCTGCATGGCTGGCTAAGGGCTGGATGCGAAGCGCGCTCTGTTCGCCGTGCGACAGAGGCGCTTTGGGGCGCAATAACGTAGGCATTATGCCTGTGGCATTCGAGGCGGGGGCGCGCTTATTACAGCGGGCAGAGCGCTCGTCCTCGACCTTACTACAGCGCTTGACTGAGTGAGGGAGGGCTGAGCGGGTCCCGTGGGACTCATGTCTGCGAGTAAATGTGGGCGGGAAGCGGGCACATTCACTGCTTTGGGCGCGCTGTCTGACTGAGCAGAGCGAGCGCGCACAGGTCTCGTTTTTACAGAGAGCCTGTGGTCTGTGAGACATAGTGTTTGTGCGGGCACTTTCACTATGTTGGAAGCGCAATCGACCTGAGTCGATTTTATGTGCGCGAGCCCTAAGTGTAGGGCTGTGCTTGTGTGTAGAGATGGGCACTGAGGAGTGGGCATCGACACTACACTTATAGCACCATCGGCCGTGGCCGGGACACCAGAAAATACACTCTTTTCGGGATATATCTGGGTAGCCGTAAAAACGGCTTTTGTGTGCAGGCAAGCGGGCGGCTGAGCGGGCTTGCGTCTTGCAGAAAACGCTGGAACAGTCGCAAGTCTTGGGACTGAAACAGCGGCGCGCTTGGGTGAGAGACCGGCCGCAGCGGGACTCACACACCTGCGCTTTCCTAGGCGTGCTAGGACTTCTTCGGGGCTTCCGGCTTCACCACAATCCTCGATCGCGGCCCGCGCGGAGCGGGGCGTCGGCTGGTAGAGCGAGAGCGGGGCCTGGAGCTGCGCTGCTGTCGCTGCTGTGAGGATGCGGCCGAAGGCTGAGGCTGAGAGCTCCGCGGAGTCTGTTTTTCACGACTCGCTGCAGAACCGGAGCGCTTCGGGAGGAAGTGCTTGAAGGCTTGAGACGCTTTCTGGGCTTCAGTAAATCTCTCCACGAACTCGGAGAGAGAAGAACCGAAAAGGCCAGCGGAAGACAGCGGGGCGTCGAGAAACGCGTTGCGGTCGGAATCAGCCATCTCCGTGAGCGTCAGCCATAGATGCCTCTCAGCCACAGTGGCGGAAGCCATACACTTTCCCATGGCTTGTGCAGCAGACTTGGTAGCGCGGAGTGTTAGATCTGAAGCGCTCCTCAAATCCGCGATGCAGATAGCCTCAGGTCCCATCTCGTCCAACTTACGGAGGAGATCACCCTGAAATATCTGCAGTGTAGCCATGGTGTGTAGCGCTGACACGGCCTGCCCAGCGGCGGAGAAAATTTGCGCGAGCAGCGTCGACGTCATGCGGCAGGCTTTTGAAGGCAACACCGGTTTAGTCTGCCGTCCAGCAGAGTGCGGGCAAAGGTGGGTTGCTATCGCCTGTTCCACCGGCGGAAGTGAAAGGTAGCCTCGGTCTTTCGCATTATCCAGGGAGGAAAATGCTGGTGACACAGACGAGCGCGTTCGCGCAGAGAAGGGCGCATTCCAGGCCTTCGCAACTTCTTCATGCAGCTCAGGAAGAAAAGGAGCGGGCTCGCTCACGCGAGTACTCGCATGAGCTCTCTCTCGATGTTGGCTCTCGTAGTGGGCTTGCGGGCAGCAGGCGCGAGATCCTCGGAGCTCGCCCAGTCCTCGCTGCCTGAAGCTAGCAGAGAGCAGGAATCCTTTTCCCCCGACGCGGCCTTGGAACCGACTTCCTCTGATGAAGCGGCGGCAGACTGCGGGCGCTGAGCATCAGGAAGTGATTCGGGAGAAGCCGGTGAAGCAGGCGGGCGAACCGGCGAGCTTAGTCGGGCTGGAGCGGGTTCCGGGACCCGCTGCGAGCGGCGCTTCTTACGGCGCGGCAGCGCGGCGGGGAATGCAGGCTCTGAGAAGAATGCCAGGCGAGTCCGCAGAGTCACCATCGGCAAAAGCTCGCAGTGAGGGCAGCCGCCGTCAGCGAGCGCGAGCGCTGCATGGTCCTCACCCAGACGACATGGCGGTCTCCCTCGGTGAGTGGGGCTCGGCACGAGCCGCATGAAGGCATCTTTAAAAAGACGCAGCTCTTTTAGGGGGTGAGTGTCGCAAGGCAAACACACACACACACACACACAAGAACAGTATAGGTTTATAAAGAAAGGATATGGCGTCGGAAAGCGCAGCAGGTACGGCTGTAGAAGGCGGCGTAGGCCAGCGGCTTCAAGTGGCTCGTCCCGCTGAAGTGCTTGCCTCAGACGACGCTTGCTTCCTCGTGATCCAGCGATGCGTGCGCTTCGCTGAAGAGATGAAAAATCAAGTGAATCAGCCTTTTCGAGCTCCTTTTATAGAGGTTAGCCACACCCGTCTCGGTGGGAAATGGCAAGGAGGGCACGAAGCGCCCTCATTGGCCTGATGTCACCTCAGGCCTCGCTCGATAGGCTTATGCAGTTGCCGCAGAGCAGCCAATGAGCGAGCAAGCCGTCTCGCCATAGCTGACTACTGCTGCAACGCGCTTTACATGTATGAAAATTAAGGATAATTTTTTGCTTCAGTATTTCGTGAAAAGAGACTTTTCCCGTAGCGCTTTGATAAAAACGCAGTACGAGAGGACTCTCGTAAGAGAACTTCCAGGCAGGTGTTGGAGCTAAACTCTTCATGAAGAGGAACAAACACCTCTGAGATATAGCTATTAACTATATCTCAGTTTATTTTCTGTGAAACTACATAGTGTAGCATTCAAGTAACAAGTTTATCTTGTAGAATAAAAGAGCTTAGGTTTTTTTCAATGAAAATTTCTTTAAAGGGATGGTTCAGCCCGAAATGAAAATTCGGTCATTATTTACTCACCCTCAAGTTGTTCCAAACCTGTATGAGTTTCTTTCTTCTGTTGAACACAAAAGAAGATATTTTAAAGAATGTTGGTAACCAGAAAGTTGACGGTGGCCATTGATTTCCATAGTAGAAAATAAATGGAAGTCAATGGCTACCATTGTAAGCTCGCGCTCGATCGGCCCAAAGTCCGGCATCCGACCAACGCGGAAGGTCTTAAAGGGGGGTGAAATGCTCATTTTCACTCAATCTCCTGTTAATCTTGAGTACCTATAGAGTAGTATTGCATCCTTCATATCTCCAAAAAGTCTTTAGTTTTATTATATTTATAAAAGAAAGATAGGCTGTACCGAGTCTTTCCAGAAAAAAACGAGCGGCTGGAGGCGGGCCGTGTGGGCGAAGCTAAAGCTGTGCTAACGCGCTGAGCTAACAGCACACAGAGACATTTGAAGCAGTTTTACTCACCGCCCGGTTCCAACGCACGACCGCGAACCTTTATCATTGTGACTGCTTGATCCTTAAGCATTAAACGATCTGCAAATCCGTTGATCTGGGCTTTGTTTATAAAACAATCATCGTCGAAATGCAGGGAACAAACTGTCTTGCACAACTCCGTTGATGCTCAGAAAAAACAAACTCCATCCACTGGTCCCTTAACGCTGGGTTCTTTAGGAATCTGTGCAGGGTTGTCTTGCCCTGGCAACCAAAAACACACTTCTTTGGTGACATTGACTTCCCAAAAGCCGAGCAGAGCGCTTTGATGAGATGCTGCTTTCGCTCTCTTCTCTCTCTGGTCTACGAGTGCGTGCGCGCCCGCGTCCTTCCGGAGAAGTGCCCTTAGGACCCATATAAGGAAATTCCGCCACATCTGACGTCACACATGCCCATACTCGAAAAAAACTTTCCGAAACTTGTGACAAACCGGAAGGAGTATTTTTGGAACAAAAATACTCCTTCAAACGTACAACTTAATTTTTGAAACTTTGTCCATGTTTAGCATGGGAATCCAACTCTTTAACAGTTTAAAAAACTCAGTATGCATGAAATAGCATTTCACCCCCCTTTAATCTCTTTAAATATAACAAAATAGCCATGTGAGTCACTTTCTTAATAAACACAAGATGTTTTTTGTTATTGTGTTTCTGTGGAAACAAGCTATAAGCTGAATGGAAATCAGTGACATTTCTCAAATTGAATACAGATTCAGGAATATGAATGATTACCTGATTAAGCAGTGATAAGTCCCAGGTCAGGTGATTATGCTGTCGACAACAACTCAGTGTATAATCAATGTCAGCATTATCAGGAGGGTGCTTCTTTTTTTTTTAAATTGTCCATCTTCGTCGACCTTCATTCCTACTAAAGGAGCAATGTGCTCTCCATGCAAGCACTGACGGATGCAAGACATAGGCTATGTTTGCAGTGTAACTTTCCTGTTCATGTTCATGTCTCCTGCACTTCAAGAAATGTGTTAAATGATGTAAGAACTTTATTCAGGAAATTCGTAATAAACTTTACTAAAGCAATGTGCATTTTTTAAGAATGTAGATGCACCATTGTTTGAAACTGTGCTAGAGAAGTCATGTAAGTATGTCAGGTGCTTCAACAAACAAGACTTCTGTATGGGATGCACCCATCTTTTCTCTCTAATGAGGAAGCATTAGACTACTGAGAAGTGCGCATGCAAAACCAAAATGGGCGTTTACCAATCAGTGGCCAATTTCAAACTACACTAAATAGGTGTGTAGTTACATCTGCTGCAGCTGGATGTAACTGATCGGCGAGAGTAGCCGCGGGCAGGCGGGGAGGAGCTGCAAACGGAGACGTGAAGTCGGACACTTTCTGGTTCCCATAGTGACCGCTCACGTGGTGTTTGCATACTTTACCACAGCTGCAGTGAAATAAATGCAATATTTGCCAAATAATACACAGACGTTTCAGAGACATTTTCATTCAATACTTTATACTGCTTCATACAGCGTCTGTTTGAACAAGAATAAAGTTCAACATAAGCTTCTATCAATGAAGTGGAGTCTACGTTTTTTAATCAGTTTTAATTTGATAAACATGACACAATATAACATCGCAACGACATGAAAAGAGTGTTTACTGTTATAAAAAACTGGTTTGTGAGCTTTAGAGGAACTAAAGGAGTAAGGTGTTCGAATAAACACGAAACACACGTGATCGTTGTCATGCGGTGAATACGGCCAATCGTGGAACAGCTGTGTCGTCATCAGCCCTCCTGCAGCCCAGTGCATAGATATAATAATGTCTATGGCCCAGTGCAGCCGCTCTTGAGAAGCTGCACTGGCTGAGTTCTCCGGCTACTCTCGAATCGCTCTCGCGGTACTTTGATGGCATACGTCACAGTCACGTGGCGTCGGCGCTGTATCAAGTCGGACAAAATTTCTAACTGGCATGCACTGCTTCAAGTCAGCCGCCGATCGGTCTGCGCAGAGCTGCATGAAGTCGAACAAGCCTAATGTTTTTCAACCATTTTTCAACAGACTTGCTAAACCACCCCACCCCTAAACCAAGCCCCCAGTGGATTAGAGCAAATCAGGTAAAGTGTTTGAAAATGCCCATTGTGGTTTGAAAACACCCCACTGATAGAGAAACACCCACTAGTGTTCTGCAGAGATACATGTCTGAATGATCTCGTGCTCATAAACTACAAATCACTGTTAGTTCAATGTCACTGTCTCCACCCATGTGTGCTGTTGGCTTTCATCAAAATTTCAATGCTGATCCAACACACTTTAAACACTGAAATGTCAATCTCAACCAAAATTATGGTTTGGATCAAAACTCAACATTGTATCAATGTCCCCATACTATCTGTCCCCATACTATCTGTGCGACAATAAATAAAATGCAAGTAAAAAGCATGCTAAAAAACAGAAATACATTATATGCACCATTGTTTGAAACTCAGAGAGTTTATGCATGTCAAACACACAAGACTTCCGTATAGGACGCACCTTGTGTTTTCTCTTTAACCCTCAGGGGACCACAGTGTTTTGGGGGCCTTTGAGATGTTCTGACATGCCTTGACATTTGTGCTTTTTTCAGTTATTTATAAACATGTTAATGGCAAAGGTGTAAATTCACTCTATATAGCACAAACAGGGCTACCATAATATGCGAGCAACGTGTATGTAGATGTTTGTATTTTTAAGAGAATAATGTTTATGCGTGGTTATTGGAAAAAATTAAAATGAAAGTTGCTGAATTAAGACCACAAAACACATATTAAATATGTGTCCACAAGACTTTTGACTAATGGATGTTGTCCCTTTGTGTTCTAGCTTCAAAATTATGTGAAAATAGTTTTGCTTTATCGTTCACAAAAAAAAAATACATTGATTTAAATGGTGTAAAACAGGTTTTGCTTGGAAAGCCAATATGCAAGGGGGAGGAGTAGTTTACACCTTAGATTGCATAATCTCTGCATAATCTCCCCACCCATTCTGCATAATGACTGCCTAATGAGCCATTCATTCAGGTGTGACACTGACTGAGCCACAATGCAACGACAAAAGATGTATTTAGAAGAAGACTTATATTGACCATTTAAGATTTCGCTTACATTTCTCTTGTAAATATGTTTTGCTATTTTATTAAAAATGTTACAATTACAACAATAATTACAATTTCAACAATATTTCAAGTGTACTCTTTCTTTGTAAAAAAAAAAAAAAGAAAAAAGATTATAGGCCTAAATTTTATCATATGTATTCATTAGTTTGAATATAGCCAACATTGGAACATCTAACATCTTAGTCTATGACTTTATTTTTGACAAAAATAGTATTTTTTTTTTTTTTTTGCAGTTTAATACGTTGCTTATACAAATACATTTTTTTCAACATATTCCAGTGGATTTTTACTCATCTCAGTAGGCTATAGCAAAGCAGTTTATTCTTTCACACACAGACACGCGATTCATATTCAGGCTAAACAGTCTTTACAAATATGTACCCTTCATTCATCTCACAGAAAGGCGAGTCATATTATAGAAATGCGATTCATCTTTTTGCGGTTTGCATAGGCCTACACTAACGTTATTCCATAACGTTATTCCACACGTGAGAAAAGAAAACAGCCTACCTCACTCCTCAGCGCAGCGGGATCTGCTCCTCATATCAGGAGATATTGCTCCTCATCAGCACTGTTCTGAGGAATCGTTTCTCCATAAGGTAGGCTATATTATGCCTCACTCGATCGCGACGCGCTGTGTTTACAGCTGATGGGCGTTTCACACCCCTCAGAATTTGCGTTTGAATAGCACGCGCTCTCCGGGGAGTGGTCACATTACTGTGAATTACTGTGAATGAACTCCTAATGAGCTCGACAGGAGTCGCTCTCTTTTTATACAGATTACAGAAACTGAGAATATTTGTTTTTTATATAAGTTACTTCTTTTAACAGATGCGATCTCAAGCTTTATGCCCGTGGGTCTGTTTGCCTGTTTGACTAAATTTTCGCGGAGTTATAGATCATTTTCGAACGCGTTTCAAATGGGAGTTCACGGACAGAGGGAAGGCAGAAATCGCATCATGTTAATTTTTCTTTATTTGTCAAAAAGCAAAACACTTTATTTTTATTGTGAGTATACAGAAAAAAAATAGAAACTGAACTGGATCGATTGATGTATTACACGAAAATGAAAGATCAAAATTAACAGAGCATTTGGTGTTTATTTTCATTGCTAAAAAAAAAAAACGAGCAAAACGCGCCGGCGCGTTTGTGGTCCCCTGAGGGTTAATAAGGAAGCATCAATTAACTACTGAGAAGCCCACATGCAAAACCAAAATGGGCGTATACCAATTAGTGCCAATTTTCAAACTACAATTGGTGTTTTTCAACCATTTTTCAAAAGACTTGCTAAAATCATGAGGGCCCACCCCTAAACCAAACCCCCAGTGTATTAGAGCAAATGAGGTAACACCATTGAAAGTGCCCATCATGAACTGAAACGCCCCACTGATTGGGAAACACCCAGTTGTGTTTTGCACAGATACATGCCTGCAAGATCTTGTGCGCATAAACCAGTGGTTCTCAATTCCAGTTCTCGTGACCCACTGCTCTGCACATTTTGTATGTCTCCCTTATTTAACACACCTGAACCAGATCATCAGCTCATTAGGAGAGACTCCATGAACTGAACTGAGTGTGTCAGATAAGAGAGACATACAAAATGTGCAGAGCAGTGGGTCACGAGGACTGGAATTGAGAACCACTGGCATAAACTAAGGGTGTATTCACACCAGGAAAGTCCGATAGTTCACTTGCTTTGGTCCGGACCAAATACAATGTTGATTTTTTTTGTTTGGTACGGTTCGCTTTCACACTGCTCTTTTTGCAAGTGAACCAAAATTTGTAAACAAAACCACACGTGTGCTAAGGTCATCCATTCATTGGACAGGAATTCTCAAGTAGGAAAAAGCAGGAAGTGCAAAAACAGACTCATCATGAAGATATTTCTTTTACTGATTTGGTGTTATTCTCTACAAACGCAATATGAAGAAACTATGATATGACACAATGTCATCTATACGATGTTGTAATTAGGATTTTGAGAAGACGACGATGTGCTGCAAGACAGTTCCGGCGGAGAGAACATGCTTTTAAACCATTTAAGCGCGATAAGACAAAAGAGAACGCTCTGTCTGTTAATGTCCTGATGCACACACGACGCGCAGAAAGACACGCAACAGTATCGCGTGCACAGACCTCGCGCCGGAATCGAATTCTCTTTCGCGCTTGAACGAATAACACACACCATTATGCCAAAATGTCCGTTTTGTTAAGTATCCTCATAAAAGTCAAAATAAAAGACGCAGTTTTCTGCAGTTGGGTCGGTTCATGTTCACACCATAAACGAACCGTACCAGAGTTCGTTTGGAACCGTACCGAGACCACCTCTTCAGCTGGGTCTCGGTTCGGTTGTTTGGTCCGCACCCGAGTGCGATTGCTGAATACACCCTAAGACTCACTGTTAGTTCAATGTCACTGTCTTCACCCATGTGTGCTGTTCCCTTTCATCAAAATGTCAATGCTGATTGACACAACAAAATTCAACATTGAATTAATGTTACCATGCTGTCTGGGTGATGAGTGTGGTGGTCCAAAGTGTGGGGTTCAATGGCAGTAATTCTCCTCATGCTCTCCCATCTACTATAAGTGACACAGAATAAAGAGCAGTGATCTGTCAAGTTGATGCCACTGCAGAAAGGTCCATCACAGTCCCTGTCTGGTGCAAGCGATTCAGATGTGATATTTACAAACAGCAACACAAAGGCCATCCTTCATTCTTCTGTCACAGATTAGAGCAAAAACAACAACAACAGCATCTTTAACCTCAAAAAATGAAAGCTTTAGCGTAAGTTCTGCCAGGAAGACTCAATTGTTACGTCACTTACCTTCACATCTAACCAATCATGTTCTAATACTTGTAGTATAAAAAATCGGTACTTACACATGTCTGAGTTCGCAGATGCTGACACCAACATTCACCTCCATCCTCCCCACCACCACCAGGATGGTCCCTGCCCATACCTCCCAGGTCGGCTGTGCCCTTGCCTTCGTGTTACTTTCCTTCCGTTACTCTCGGATTGCGAGCTACAGACGGGGCTTACGCCAAAGATAACACAATACTTGCTTGCTGGGCTGTTAATAAATTAATGCTTGTTAAGTCATTTTGCCTCCCGAGTCTTTCTGGTAGAACTATTTTGGACAACCAGCTTCTCAAGAAAACCCATGCTGGTTGATCAAACCATGCAGCATTAACCATAGTTTACAAAGCAAGGTTACCAAGGTTACATGGTTAACACACTGCTAAAATGACATTCTACCACAACAAAATTAGCAATTGTTCTGACTCTCACACACTTTTCAAAACCTTCTGTTTGCTTCTTTGTCCTCCTCTCACCCCTTCTTCATCTACTCTTACAGCTGATGACTTTGCAACATTCTTCATAAACAAAACAACTACCATGAGCGGCCAATTCGCCACACCACCCCATCATGGGGTGGGGTTGAATGCATCAACAAATGCTTGACAGATGCATTCACAACCTTGCAACTATGTTATTGAACTTTAATACATAAAGTAATACATCCTTTCCATTCAACTTTTGACCGACCGACCAATGGTGCTGTGCGAGAAGGCTGGACCTAAAGTAATGCAATAACGCACATCAACCTGGACACTTGTTTATCGTTCATGTAAACAGTACATTCAGATTCATCAATCTGAATGAATTCAGTCCGATTGAAACAAAAGGTGTGCATGTAAACATAATGAATGGTGACTGTAGAAAGCAAAAGCCGAATTCCGGACATTTTGGGCGATCTAGAAATCCTGGTTGGACGCATTTTTTTAGGTCCAAAAAGAGGACATGTCCGGGAAAAAGAGGACGTATGGTCACCCTACTTGAGCGAGTTGTGTTTAACCAACTCTCCATGTTTCTCACACAGAACAACCTCCTGGACAACAACCAATCTGGCTTCAAAAGCGGCCACTCAACTGAGACTCTGCCCTGCTCTCGGTTACTGAAGCACTGAGACTGGCAAGAGCAGCTTCCAAATCTTCAGTACTCATCCTGCTGGATCTGTCTGCTGCTTTTGACACAGTCAACCACCAGATACTCCTGTCAACCCTCATGAAGATGGGCATCTCAGGAACTGCACTCCAGTGGTTCAAATCTTACCTCTCATGTAGGTCCTTCAGGGTGTCTTGGAGGGGCGAGGTCTCTAAGTCACAACTTCTTGCTACTGGGGTTACTCAGGGATCAGTGCTTGGACCACTTCTCTTCTCCATCTACATGTCATCACTAGGATCTGTCATTCAGAAACATGCCTTTTCCTATCACTGCTATGCTGATGACACACAACTCTACCTCTCATTCCAGCCGGATGATCCGACGGTAGCTGCTCGCAACTCAGCCTGCCTAACAGACATTTCTTGCTGGACGAAGGACCACCACCTTCAACTCAGCCTTGCTAAGACAGAGCTGCTTGTTATCTCAGCCAACCCAACACTTCAGCACAACTTCTCCATTCAGCTTTATTTGTCAACCATAACTCATTCCAGGACAGCCAGGAATCTTGGAGTTGTGATTGATGATCAGTTAAGCTTCACAGACCATATTACTACAACGGCCTGGTCCTGCAGATTTGCTTTATACAACATCAGGAAGATCAGACCCTTCCTATAAGAGCAGGCCACTTATGTTTCAAAATGCTAAACACAGGTAGGCGAAAGTTAAACACAAATGCAACACAGTTGACATTGTTTACACACAAAGACTCAAAATTGTTCACACTTATTTCTAATGACGTGACCAAACCAACTGTACATAATACAAGTCAGTTCAGAGTCCCAAAATTTACTCAAAATGTTGGACTGAATGTTGATACCAACAATGGAAACAATATAAGAGCGAGAGGAAGAAGAGTATGGGTGAGGAGGTGAACACGCATGAAGAGGATGATCATGAGCAAGGTGTGGTGGAGAATGCTGTCAAGGCTGGATCTGCTTTAGGGTTTTTCCCTTTGCCTGCAGAGATGACATTGTCTGAGATGTGGAGAAACTCCTCCGGCCGGACCAACATGGAGACATGATGCTGAAGCAGAATAAAATCTCTCTCAATGACCTTGATTCTGCAGTTGCACAACTCTTCTGAGTGTACTTTACTGTAACATGCTTGTCATTTAGAGTTTTTTACTGTAACCTTTTTGGCTTTTGTAGTTGGATCACTGTATTTTCACAGTATGCAAGTGGTGAAAATACAGTATGCAGACATACGACAGGCCTACTATTCAATATTCAGTACAATACTATACTCGCAGTGGATACAGTATACAATTTATACTGTATTCGTTCTATAATCAAACTACAATGGTCGTGGTTGTTTGATTTTGCCAGAAGAGTCAGAGGTTCAGTGAATGTGGTTTGAAAATTTGGTTTTGTGTTTAAGGTTTTGAGAAAGTGAGTGATGATTTCAAGAAATGTGTTTTAGCAATTCAGAAAAACTGTAAGTGCTAAAATCTTCTGAATGGATCACAGAAAACACATCTTAATATCACATAGAAACAGCAGTGCCTCTGACAGCAGCTTCCTGCACTACCTATATTTAGTGGAGCTGCAACATCGCTACTGAATCTACAGTGCGAAACACACAGCATGACACGACCATTGTAGTTTGATTATAGAACGAATGAATCTTATGATTCGGTTCTCTTTAGTGAATCAAAAAAATTCGTGAAAAAACGACGGAACCCAATGAGCTGGTATTTTTTATTGAGTCAAATGCATACAGAAGAAAAGTCTGATTAAAAAGTCTGTGCAACATTTAAACATACCTTTTGCAAAAACAATTTGTAAATGTACTTATAATTTAAATGATCTCATCAACTGGCAATCGAAATGCATTCATTTTTTCCAAAATATTTATATGCTTAAAAGTATCAAAAGACTTATTAGTTAAATGTTATTTTTATTTATTTATTTACTTATTTACTTTATGTTTCAATGATTATAACCAGCACAAACTATATATCTAAAGAAAAATCAATAAACAATCGGCCTTCTGATGGAAAAAGGAAAAGCAGTCCCTCAGTAGCCATATATGACTACAAGTCAACATGTGTGAACTTTCCCAGAGAAGATTCCAATCAAAATCCTATGTAGCAGCAGTGTAGCAGATCTATTCCCCCAAGCAAACATATCAACATTGTCATATCCTGCCAGTTTTGTCATTACCATACCAAACACTCCTAAAGTTGCCATGACATAACTATTTTTCTTGTACTTTGATAAGTCCCTATCAAAGTCAAGTCATTTATAAATTTATGACAAATAACTAGATCCTTTTACTAAATGTTCTGATACAAGACGTGGCAATACAAATCGACCGATACTCTCCAGACAACAGTGCAAATCCTTTTGAAATCTACAGTATACAGCAGAAAGGCATTGCAGCATCTAAGCTCAGGGATGAACAAGCTGCATCATATCTGACATCACAAGTGGCACGTGTTTGGCTGCGGTAATGATGGCCATAAGGAGTCAAGGAGCTTACAACAAAGCCACAACCAAAGCTAGATTATGCTGAACAGAAAACCGTTTTTTTTTTTTTGAGAGAGAGAGAGAGAGAGAGAGAGAGAGAGAGAGAGAGAGAGAGAGAGAAAGAGAGAGAGAGAGAGAGAGAGAGAGAGAGAGAGAGAGAGAGAGGTAAGAGCTGTTGTGAGAGGTACTAGAGGATTTTTGGTGTGAGGGGGCAGCAAAAGCTGTGGTTCTTATTAAGCACACAATTTATCCCTATAACAGAACAGCCATTGTGTTGATGTAGCAGACACCATACTGAAAGGCAGTCATTTAAGCTCAGTATCTCTTGGGGATACTGTGTTTAAGCTGTAATTGCTATCAGCTTCAACAAAAACAAACCTTTTCAGAGGCATCGGTAGTTGTCTGAGTAGTTTTTGCTGTTGTCTTATTGCTATACAACAATAAAAAAAGATGTGGCAAGAAGTAGAAAACCGTGACGGGCTTCACTATACAGTATTTATATCAGAAACCTATCAGACCTGATATCGAATGCCATTTTTTCTGCAACTGCCCCATAATCAAGTCGTTTTTATGCCATTTTTTATAAACCCAGAGAAATCCAAATGTTGTGTCTCTGGAATGGATTTTTCATTTTATGCCGAGAAAATAATTCATGCTCATGGCGGTTTCTGAGACTGTGATCATTTAATTAGCTTAAGTGTTGATAAAAACCCACAAGGGAAAGCAGAAGGAAAGCAGAATGAGATGAAGGAGAGAGAAGTGGAAGTTCTCCAGACAACATCAGGACTTAAGGACTTCTGAGACACTTCTGAGTTGAATCAGGGGCTGATTGAAAAACAAGCCACTCAACTGAAAAGCAGCATAACATTTGTAAAAAAAACAAACAACAACAACAACATTTGTTTATCAAACACTTTCTGTGTCAATATTCCCTCTGAGGCATTTCACCAATCACATAATATCCTGGCATTACTGCATTGAAAATACACAGGAAATGTTGGAAATATAATATAAAAATTCAATTGTATGTCCTCAAGGAGACGGTTATTCCTCTGCCAGGCTGTTATTGAAAATAAAAAATCATTCTTAAGTGACTTGTCTGTAAATAGAGGCTAAATAAAATAAAATTGTGCTGTGAGTATTCTGTAACAGAACAGGTCTGACTAAATAATTTTCCGTTTTAAAATAAAGTTTTCTCAGGTAAACAACATACAGCTCTTTGGCAAACATCACCATAACAGTCTGACATCTGCAGGAAGATGGCCCTGCAATGCAATAAATATTCAAAATAATTTTTCAGACCTGACAAACAACATTAGAGGTAAAAATATATACTAAACTGGCATTCAAATTTTGGGTATGGCATTTGTCTTTTCTAAAATATATTTTGAAGAGACTGCTGCAGATGGAGCGTGCATTGCAATAATTCACTTCTTCATTTCTGAAGTGCACTTTTTCCTCTGCCTGTCAATTATACTAAGTGAAAACACTCAAGTGAGAGGAAAGAAAGTGCCTAAAAGAAGGCACTTTTTAGGAAAGTGCCTAAAAGAAGCTGTTTTGTTTGTGCAGATGTAAAGCAGCAGACACAGACAGTCAATTAGGGCTGCAACAACTAATCGCTAAAATCGATTATTATCGAAAATGAAAAAAATTCCAATTCTTGTTAATCCAAGTTGTGTCTGCGCACTGTGCTCGGAAACGATCAGCCAGTCACGTAGCTTTACAGTGAATAACACATTTCTTTGGACAAAACGAATATGGAAAATAGTGGAGGACACAGAGTGAGCAGCTGCGGGGAAAGGTGCAAGATCCAAGTAGAATTTTTAAATATATATATTTTTTATGAATAATATTTTTGTTTTTTTCATCCGATAAATCAAAAAAATTGACGGATTAATCGATTATCAAAATAATCGTTAGTTGCAGCCCAACAGTCAAAAACGTCAAAGTGCTTCCCTGTCCCTTACAGTTTTTCTCAATTGCTAAAACACTAAAACCCATTGGCTGAACAAAGTTCTCAGTTGCCTGAACTCATTTAGCTAACTGTGCAGTCTGTTGTCAATACCTTAAACCATTTCACATGGTAAAACACAATTTGCAGTATCACAGAGACAAAGGACAAGTTTGTGAGATGCAGGGTACAGGACTGTAAAAATAGGGGTACAAGGAGGAGGAAGAACAACAAAAAAAAAGAGCAAAGCAGAGTAGTCATTTCTGATCAGTTTTGAGCTACTATGATAGAACATGTTTTCGTTCATCAAAAGACAATGACAGAAAAATATGAAATTTGTTTTGAGATTAAAAATGTACTTCTCCCTGAGAACTATATGTTTCGAACAATGTGTTTTCTATTTTTTGGTGTATTGTATACTGACTGTTTGATAGTGTATATCATTTTGATCACTCTGTTTATGATGTTTTTGTGAGCAGTGTTTGATTTTGAACACAGGTAAAACTGTTTTGAGGCGAAAGTTTAATTTTGCAAGAGGAGTCAGAGGTTTTGTAAATAGTGCTTGAAGATGAGGTTTTGTGTTTAATGTTTTCAGAAAATTTAGCAAGGTTTCAGAAATTGTGTTTTAGCAATTGAGAACAACTATAATATCATTACAAGCAAAGACAAAACCTCAATAGTGTTTCTTCTAACAAAAACGCTATGACAGCTCCTGATGTGAGTTTTAGGAAGCCAAGTGTGTCCATTTCTTTCTTTCTCTCTCTCTCTCTCTCTCTCTCTCTCTCTCTCTCTCTCTCTCTCTCTCTCTCTCTCTCTCTCTCTCTCTCTCTCTCTCTCACACACACACACACACACACACACACACACACACACACACACAGAGAGAGAGAGAGAGAGAGAGAGAGAGAGAGAGAGAGAGAGAGAGAGAGAGAGAGAGAGAGAGAGAGAGGAGAGAGATACTTGGCTTCATAATACTCTCACCAGGAGTTATTTATCTCCCTTTGCAGACACAGCTGAAGTTCTGTGATTATATGAATGCAGATCAGTGGCAACACCCTTCTGTGGTTTTGGGATGGAGTGGAGATTAAGGTCCAAAACTAATTTTATGTAAACTGTTGTTGATAACATTTTCATTAGATTTAAAATGCATATTTTGTGGGAAAAAAAATTCTACCTGTCATTTGTGTTAGTCATAGTCACGCAGGGCTCAATTTAAAACTGACATGATTCTTCGTCTCAGTTAAATTAGATAAATAAAATTATTATTCAAAACCCTCTTTCTAAAGTTTATCAGATTATTAAAAGAATTAGAAATTTACACAATCAATCAATGTCCAAGAAAAAAAAAAAAGAACAGTTATGCACTGTTAAATCTTTATTTGAATCTCTCATAGCAGCTCGTTCATGAGCCATTGCCGTTGATAAAAGGAGTGAGCAAGTGTTCAGCGTGTGCAAAGACTCCATCCATGCATTTAGGTTTAGATGCACATCTTTTCTTATTTTTGTGACAATGGATAAACATTGCCTCAAATCCACTTTCTATGGCTTCTCATTCCTTCATGTTCCAGACACAGCATACATGAATTGTCCACAATCCACCTTCTTCCTTGCACATTACTCTTTACCTCAAAAACTGTGCTTACCCATTACCAACGCGCACCCTTCTTGTTACCCTGGTGCTCTTATTATAATTCGTCACAACGCCACTCAGTGTACAACAAAAGTTAGATTTAGAAAATGTGTTTAATTTAGTAAAATATTACAAGTTACATAAGATTTAAATATGATGCATATTATCTCTAAAACGTGATCAGAATTTATAATGATATTGCATTTATATATATATATATATATATATATATATATATATATATATATATATATATATATATATATATATATATATATATATTATATGTATTAACATGTATCATTATCTAGCATGTAGCCTATGTGTAGGGCCCAAGTGTGCCGCACAAGTCCTGAAAAGTGAAGCCAAAAAGTTTATTTTTGGTAGTTTTTATCATGCTGATGTAAGTTCAGGTGTTAGTTTTTTAAATAAGTATGGTTTTAGTTAGTTATTTGATGCTATAGGAGTCATGATTGACAGCTGTGATTGACAGCTGTGATTGACAGCTTCTCTGAGCGAAGTAGTCACCAAATGATTTTTTTCGGGATTTTGGGGAGGAGATTGGGCTTTGACTTTAAATTCTACATTTCCATAACTGTTTATTTCACACCAACATAATGAGTTGTTCACACCAACGAACTGAGCTAGCTTTGGCCACTTTTTGCACTTGAATAGGCTATTTAAATTGGCATGGCTAAACTTTCGTGACGATGCTGCACTGGCCTATCAACTGTCCTGAAAGTTGTTCACGTTGATGTTGTCACAACATTGCATTGTTAGATTCATACAAATGTTACTGGCCAACTGGCGACTGACACTGTTTCATATACTCACCAATGTTGCCAACTAATTTAAGGTCTTGTGTGTATGTAGGGTGAAGTCAGCAAAAGTGGGACATTAGCTAAAACGGGACAAATAAGCTTTTTGGTGTAGTCAACCAGACAGTTGACTGCACCCATTGACTTCCATAGTATTTTTTTTTAACCTAAAATGGAAGTCAATGGGTGCCGTGAACTGTCTGGTTACCAACCAATATCTTCTTTTTGCTCAACAGAAGAAAAAAACTCATTTATCTGTCATATATTGGCCGATTCCGATACCGGTTTCTGATTTTTTTCTTTGTTTAAACAGTTTTATTTGTTCTATCTGTTGCCATTTGAAATTAGTGGCAACCACTGCATTTAATCAGGATCCAAACAAAGATGCACACATGCAGCATAAGCAGTTTTTAATAAAAACTTTATTTGTATTTTTATTGTAGTTTCAATATTTAAAGCAAAAACAGAATGATCTGACGGGCTGAATTAAAATGCATTCACTCTCTGACATTAGGTGGCGGCGCTTATGGAAGAGCAGCAACATAGCGTTGCCTTGGTTCCCGATTTAAACAAACCATAACAAAAACAGCAGACTGGCCAAGGGGTAAATCTATCAGCTGGAAACTGAAGCTTCCCCGGGGGCCGCCATTGATTAGCAGACCCTCACCTGCTGTTAGCATCCATTGACTCCCATTCATTTTGGCGTCACTTTGACAGCGAATAACTTTACATCTGAGGCGTTTAAAGACTCCATTTGTCCATTTTATTTCTAAAGAAACACGAAAATGTATAAAAGGCTCCATTACCTTGTATCTTACGCTATGGCCCCGTAGAAGCAGTTTTTGTAAAAATAGGCTAACAATTGCGGCATAACCACGCGACTCTCTGTCGCACAGTAGAGAAATTACTGTATGGACAGGAGGAGAAGCTCGCGGGCAATCGGGGGGACGTGGAGGCAAAATGACAAAGTAATTAATCAGAATACTTAGCAAAAGATGCTCCTGCTCCTAGCACATGGACACCTCCTACTCACGCTCTCCGTCTCTGCAAGTTTCGAAAGGGAATGATTCAGATTTCTCTTGGCACAGCTACTAGAAAACAGACAGGTTGCTCACGTCACATCTACGTCGTCAAGCTCAGTTTGAGTCTGCGCAGTACGCTCAGCCATCAGGAAATGAGTGCTTCTAATTGACTTCACTTTTCTCTGTTGAATCCAATGGGGTCGCTGTGTCCATTTCTTTTACTGTCTATGAGATGGGCTGAATTAAAATGCATTCACTCACATTAGGTGGTGGCGCTTATGGAAGAGCAGCAACATAGCGTTGCCTTGGTTCCTGATTTAAACAAATCTGCACTGCACTGAGGTAAGAGGAAAATAAAATCCCGGAAAGTTGAATTTAAAAAAAAGAAGAAAAAAAGAAGAAAGAAAATGTCATCGAAACTTCTCTTTAGAGATTTTAAAATAGATAAGAAATTGAATATTTATATTTTTCTTTCAATATTTTGAGCATCACGAACAGTGAGATTGCTGTGCCTGTTACAGTATTTTCTGTGCTTTCCCTTACCAAAATTAACCATGGTTTTATTATAGTAACCATGTTTTTTTGTCGGACTGATTGCCAGTTGTATCAGTTTACTACAAATACAATGGTTAAACTATAGTGTAGCAAAACCATGGTTTATTCGTGGATACATGGTTGAACTACAATAATTTTTTTTACAATTTTTTTATTTGTTGTAAAACCATGGTAAATTTTCTGGTTACACTTTAGAATACTGTATCTTACTTACTGCATAACTAATAAGGAATTATTGAGGAACTAATAGATAATTATTTATTAACACTTAAGTCACTACTGTTAACTACTAAAGAAGATGTGTTAACTAATTAGTATGTAATAAAATTGTATGATTGTGTTAAGTTTCAGTTAGTTAATCAATAACTAATGAATTATGTCATAACTCTTGAAGAACTATTATTAATTATCTATTAATTAATGTGCAAGAAAAATAACTAAGAAGTAACTACTAATGAACAGTCATACACAGTGGTTACTACAATAAACCATTTTATTTTAGCAGTGGAGTGGTGGATGAAGTACACAAATCAAGTACTTGAGTAAAAGTACAGATAACCCAATAAAATATTACTCCAGTAAAATGATAAACTATTGGCCTATTCATTTTCAAAATTACCTTAGTAAAAGTACAAAGGTAATTACTTGAAAAGTAAAAAGCACTGATCAATGTTTTTTTTTTTTTTTTTTCTAGCCAGTTTTAGTCATTCTTCAGCACTAATAAGAAAGATAAGTGCAGACATTTACTAGGCTATATATTGATCTGCAAATAAGCAAACTTTTTATTTAATTAGCAAAATGTATCATAATGTATGATAACTTATCTATTTTACAAAGGTTTAGATAATACCGTTAATAATGTGTTTTTTACAGTAAGTTTGATCTGAGTCAGAAGTATGTGGTAATTCTGTATTAATTACTAATGAGTTCCCTATATTCTCACTTTAGAATACTGTTCCAGGTTCCAAGTAATTCCTGAAGAATTATCTAATAATTATTTGTTAATTACCAATTAATTTCCTTATATGTTCACTTTAGAATACTGTTTCAGGTTATAAGTAGCCTAATTCCTGGATAATTATTTGATAATTATTTATTAATTACTAATGAGTTCCCTATATTCTCACTTTAGAATACTGTTCCAGGTTCTAAGTAATTCCTGCAGAATTATTTGATAATTATTTATGAATTACTAATAAGTTCCCTATATTTTCAGTTTCCCTCAGTCATTGCCTCAAACATGAATTTACTCAATGGCATTCTATGCTGAGGAAAACAGACACACACTGTACTGTATATAAAATATAAAAACTAATCTGAGGTTAGTTTTGTATGACTGTTCATTAGTAGTTACTTCTTAGTTATTTTTCTTGAACCTTAATTAGTAGATAATTAGTAGTAGTTCTTCAAGAGTTATGACAGAATTCATTATTTATTGATTAACTAACTGTTACTTAACACAATCATAAAAATATATTACATACTGATTAGTTAACACATCTTCCTTAGTAGTTAACAGTAGTGAAGAAGTAGTTAATGAATAATTACCTATTAGTTCTTCAATAATTACTTATTAGTTATGCAGTAAGTAAGATACAGTGTTACCAATTTTCTTAATCTTTGCGCCTGTCTTGAGCGTGTCCTATCTCTGGCCATGTGTTAACGAATATTTCCACAAAACAAATAAATGTTCTAGAATAAAGAACATTAGTTTTGCACTCTTAAAGATTATTTTATGCTTCCACTATTTCTTAATCCGAATCACTCCCTGTCCATGTTCTATTCTAGACAATGTTTGAAAATGAAATAAATCACTTTCTGTATTCCTCAAAGTCGCTTTAGATAAAATCGTCCGTTTAAATAAATGTAAATAAATAGCAGAAATAGCAAGAGTAGGCTAGTACGCGGTTATGAATTCAACAAAGGTCATTTCACATTTGATCAATGGGGCTTTAATTTTGAAATTAGCCTGCCGTGTTTGTAAACGTCATCATCCTGTGCCCGGACAAACTAAGCGCATGGGTGCATGTGAGATCAATGTTTTTTCCGCATTTGTCACATGAAAAGGTACTTCTCTTATCCGTTTGTGTATTAAACAGGACATACGATATTCATTTTCGTTTGTACTCGTATCCACAATGCAGGCAGTGAAGTTAAGACGCTGTGCCTTTCTAATTTCCAAACTCTCGCAGTCAACACGCTGTTCTTCTAGTTCGCAGCCTGGCAGAGGACAGACCGCGTCCATTAGTGCGGGTCTACGCAGAATGACAACAGCTAGCTCACAGCCTGTTGTGATCCGCATCCCGAGACCCATGCAAGAACATATAGAGAACGTCAAACAGATGCAAAGCAAGAAGTTTGACAGGCTGCCAACAGTCAAGCCGGGCAGACTATTGATCAAGAGCAAGAACCCGCAGCTAAACCAGTCTGTAGGCTATACACTTGGAAAATTTGAACAACCTGTTCTGACATCAAAGGGATGGAAGAGTAACAAAACGTTAGGGGATTACTTCTCCATAAATAGCATCCAGAGTGCTCCACCATCCATGCTCAAGCAGAAGGACAAGGGTAATGACACAGCTTCCACCACTAAAAAGACATTTAATTGCTTTCACATTTGTCCAGAACTGGTGGAGACTTTACACAGTCAGAATATAATTCACCCCACCACAGTGCAGATGCAAACCATTCCCAAAATACTAAAAGGACGCAATATTCTCTGCGCTGCAGAGACAGGAAGTGGAAAAACACTTGCTTACCTCCTTCCCATCATCCACAGGCTGCAGGAGGAGCCGTTCACAGACTCTGAGAGAAACATTCGCGCTGTGGTTGTTGTTCCATCACGGGAACTAGCAGAACAAGTGACATCTGTAGCTCGATCAATCAGCCAACGGTTTGGAATAGTGGTCAAAGTCGCAGGAGGTGGGAGAGGTGTGGGAAACATCAAAGCGGCGTTCACTCATGGTCAGCCGGATGTTTTAGTGGCCACACCTGGCGCTCTGCTAAAGGCTCTCCAGAAGCGGTTCATCAGCTTGAGCGAACTAAACTTCCTAGTCATCGATGAAGCGGACACTATGTTTGACGTAAGTTTTGCGGGCTTGCTTGAGGATATTTTTTCGCACACCCAGGTGGCGTCCAGACTCTCAGAGACAGTTGGGCTTGATCATAAAGCTCAGCTGGTTGTGGTGGGAGCCACGTTTCCGGGTGGTGTAGGAGAGGTCCTCAGCATGGTGACTGACCTGGCCAGCATGGTGATCGTTAAAAGCCGGATGCTACATCATCTCATGCCGCATGTAAAGCAGACGTTTCTCAGGATCAAAGGTGCAGACAAGATTCTAGAGCTTCATCAAGCTTTGAAGAAGGCTGAACTGGAGCATAAAGGCGTTCTGGTGTTCTGTAACTCGGCTTCCACTGTCAACTGGCTGGGCTATTCACTGGAGGAGATGGGTGTTCGTCATATGAGGCTCCAGGGAGAGATGCCTGCAACCATGAGAGAGGGAATTTTCAGGAACTTTCAAAGAGAGAGTGTTGATGTTCTAATATGCACTGACATTGCTTCAAGAGGTTTGGACACACAGAGGGTTGGACTTATTGTCAATTATGACTTCCCAGAGACCCACACAGATTACATCCACCGGGCAGGGCGCGTGGGTAGAGCAGGTGGCTCCGGCGGAGGGGAGGTGCTGAGCTTCGTTACTCACCTGTGGGATGTGGAACTTGTGCAGAGAATAGAGACAGCAGCTAGGAGGAGAACATCTTTACCAGGGATGGAGTCAGAAATTCAGAAACCCAGCAATAAAACTGATGTTAAAGAAATGGAGAAAAACAAATAGGTGGTTAAAGTATGATCTACAAATCAGCCTTATTAAAAATGTCAAATGTTTATTGTATATTTGTTGTTTGAACCTTTAAAATAAACATGTTAAAATAACGTTTTGTCCTAAAGCTTCTGTTCACATTTGTATTAGACATCTTAATGGGATAGTTCACCCAAAAAAGAAAATTCTGTAATCATTTATCACATCATTCTAAACCTGTATGACTTACTTTCTTTTGTACACAAATGATAAAAAAAAAAGTTATTTATTTATTTATTTGACCCCCATTGACTTTCAAAAATCTTCAAAATATATTTTCTTATGTGTTCTGGCCAAGAAAGAACACCATATAGGTTTGGTATTATTTGGTTCTTTGTGTATTTGTTGTTTTCAACCTTTACTAAACATTTAAGAACATTTTGGCCTAAAGCTTCTGTACACATTTGTATTAGACATCTTAAGGGCTAGTTCACCCCAAAATCTAAATTCTGTCATCATTTAAATCATGTCTGAAAGCGCATATCTTAGTAAGTATTTTCTACTCTAGGAAGAACACCAGAACACCTTTATTCTTCAGTTTGGCCTTACTTTGGAACTGTTAAGAAATATGTTTTATATAGTTTGAATGTGTATAGTATGAATGTATTCCACACATAACTACATTTGTCATGTTGTTATTGTCATGTGACCTACAGTGTCAGTTGCATCGCTTGACTCGCTTCACTGCTATTCATGATGCTATTCACTGTAATTCCTATCCCGTGGCCTCATGGGATAGTAAAGTGTCCATCAGATGCTCACTTCAGAATAGCACTGAACATTTTGGCCTAAAGCTTGTTTACATTTAGACTGAATGTTGTTTTTCATTTGAAAATGTTTGCAGTGACCTCTCACTGTTATATTATGTGAGGTATTTGACACTGAACAATAAATTGTACAACAAACAGACTAATTTAAGGAAGCTGTAAGTGGTGCTAAGACAAAAACACATTTAAATAGCAAGGCTGTCAGTTTTCCTGTTTTATTGGTTGATGTGATGTTGGTTTATTTGCATTGTTATTTCAGTGCTGCTAATGCTGCATCTTTTGCCTAATGGGAATAAATGTGATATAGAGGTCTGAAAGTGAGGCTTCATGCTTCACTACCAACTGTTTATCACGGCACAACAGGAGGGTTGCCATGAGATAAATTTGAACTTTGCTGCAGTGTTATTGAGAAGAGGGTCTTTCATAACATTGATTAGAGAAGACGTAAACAGGGAGCTGTGAAGAAAAAGCAACCCGGCCAAGCAGAACTACTCTCTTATGAAGTAAATGTACATGTTCTTGTTTTTTCAAGTCCATTTTGTGAGATTCATGCTTTAATGTATGAAAGACAGACAAACACTCATGCAAATGCCCTTGAGATGCATAATGTTATTGACTGTAGAGTACAGCAACATTTTAGCTTTGAAATGCAACACTTTTGGGTTTAATTGTACACTCCATTTAAAGGTTCATTTGGTTCATCAGAAATGCAGAAGGAGATAATTTTATTGAAAGTGTTGAAAAAAAGGATGTTTAGGCTATATGTGGATCTTTGTCTGCTTTTTTTCACATTAGAGATATTTGGTGTAAAATGTATAGAGAATAAGGTTGCATATCTATAACTGTTAATGACCCAAATTATGTTCCAGGCACAAAAAAATTACCATGCTTTATTTCAACTCTAATAATTAGAAATTTATATTTGTTGATTCAAGTTTATTTCAAGAAAACTTTATATAGAAGGCATTGTAAATTCAGGTTGCTAGCAATGCTAAGATATTTGATAACTTTTGTCTAAAAAGAATTTGACTCAATTTTAGTGACTGGACAAAAGTATAGAATTACTAATGAAATAACGGTCACTGTGATAGTGATACAGCACTCAAAGATTAATTTACCAGCATCTAATCTAATTATGATAAAAAAATAAATAAAAAAAACCCCTGAGAAAAGTGATATGCTTTGACACTGACAATGTCTGAAAGGGTTAACTTTGTTATTAATGATTTGTCTGAGCATGATTCAGCATCACCAGATTCTGGATATTTTCCCTGACTACTCACCTGGGAGTTCTCCCAGTGTAAAACATTTTTTATCATGGTGCACTGCCAGACCTATAAAGTGCTGATACTATGTGAAATGCAGCACTGTTTATAAATGTATTCAAATGTACATCATATACTTATGAAGAAAGAAAATAACAGAAAGTTACCAGTCTGTACTTTGACACAGTCATTCCAAAGTTATGTGATCTGTGCAAAAAAAGAAAAGAAAAAAAGTGTAATGTTTAGGGTTACCTACAGCACTGTTATCATTTGTAGTACTATTATATCACATTATAGAGAGAGCTGCATTGTAATGGAGATGCATTCCACAAGGATTAAAGGCATGAGTGATGGTAGCATTTTATGCAATCATATTCACCTGACAGGAACCTGACCTGTTGGAAAATGTGCCATTCTTTTTTCGTCATCAGGGAAGTTCCTAAGTTTTGAGACACTCTTGACTTGTTCCTGATTCTAAAAAAAAAAGTGTTTATAAGAGGTTTTGTCCTGATATCTCACAGAAAGCCGTGAGTAATAGACTGGTAAGAGATGCGCACACACACACACACACACACACACACACACACACACACACACACACACACACACACACACACACACACACACACACACACACACACACACACACACACACACACACACACACACACACACACACACACACACACACACACACACACACACACACACAAAAGTTTCCACTGGTCTTTTGTTTAGGACAATCACCAGTTTATGTCAAACAGTTAACCATAAGCATTAGGATACAGATAGACATCCTTTTTAAACAAGAACCCACTCTAACTTACTCTTAAAGGACCAGAAAACCTAAACATACATTTTATTTTTCATTGAATTAGATATTTTTTTATTTGAATTCTTAAGGGGGAAACCTTCAATAATATTTTCTTTTTATAATGGATATATAACCAGAAGACTGGACATAATACACTGAAACAAACGTCACCAAATATATAATTACAGCATACAAGTAAATATTGAGGTTTATGGCATGTTTATACTGAGACTGAAAGTGTTTGTTGAATACAACATAAACACTAAAAAGGAGTTCGGACAGCACAGTTCATTCACAAACACAGCCTTTTACGAATCACTTCTTTTAGAATCACTTTTCACACATTCAAAAGAATCACTTCCTTTAGAGTGGATCTTTCAAACATATTCAAAAGCTATCTTATAATAATTATATTTTTAAATGAATATTTACATATGTTTGAGTTATTTTCAAAAACATTAAATACACATTAAACAATGAACATAAAAAATGTAAGAAAACAACATTTCAATGACAAACACTATTTACACTTAAATAGTTCACACTTTTTTCCTAAGCAAATGCCTTTGATATACATGGATAATATAGGATTTTTACTTTTCAAGGTAGCTTTTTTTTTTTTACTGTCCATGTTAGTCAAACCTTCTTGAATGTGATCCATACACTACTAGGCTATGATCCAGAAACAACAACACAAATGTTTGCCTATTTTTTTAAACAGTACTGATATCTCTAAAAATATTTGAGTCACAAGTTAGTAGTGGAATGTGTCATGGAGAAGTTCTCCATGCGAATGCGCACCACTTTCTCCACAGGCGGAGGGGAGTAAAAAAAATGGCAAGTGAAGACCTGCTTGCAGGCTTTTCTGAAGTTTTCCGAGAGGAAAGCATAAAGAATGGGGTTGACACAGGAGTTTCCATAGGCCAGGCAGTGAGAGATGATGCGAAATGCAAAGGAAGCATCATTCAAGGGAAACTGGCCGAACTCCACCCACATAGCAATAATGTGGTGCGGCATCCAGCAGATGAGGAACGCAGCGACAACCAACAACACCGTCTGAGCCGTCTAGGGAACACAGAAAGAGAGAGAAAAATTGGTTGGTTAATCATACCTCAGATGACCAGATTTTTTCGCAGGTATACAGAAACAAACTTTCTTTAAATAATTGACAGAGTTTTTAAGGTGTTAGCACTTGTGAAAGTTATTCTGTAAAAGGTGCTGGCCTTTTTTAATAGATGACAGAATTATTGAGGCTCAACAGAGCGTATGATTCAGACTCTGCTGTAACCGTAAATGAGACAAGCATCTGTGTACAGTATGTGGGCTGGGAATCAAAGGCTGGACAGGACATTGAAGAAAGGCAATAGTGCAAGACTGTGGTAGCAGGTGGCATGGGTTTGATTTTCACTGAATTGAAAGTGGAGGCCGAAGTGGGAAGAGTGTGGCATATTCTTCCTTGTTTCTCAACCTGGAGTCAAACTGTTCTTACAAGGCAGATGACACCCAGTGAACCTTTTGTAGGCTTGATAATGCGTGCAAAAGATGAAGAAACGCATCCTTTGAGTGGGCAAATGAGGCTCCACACCAAAAGATGATTGATGAGAGCAGAATGAACTCAATTATGAAACTAAAATTAGCAGTAATGTGTAGCGGCAAGAGATGCATTCTCTAATGGATGTTATGTAGTCGCTCTGTTCAAAATCTATACAATAAATGGTGCCTGGCAATATGAATGATGCTGGAAGAGAGGCTGGAAGGGATGCCAATTTTCAAAATGTTCTTTTTATATTCACTTCCACAACTTTGTACAGCTGGTTGTTTTTGCCACACCAGGAAAGCAGATATACAACCTTCCTCCAATATATGAACTCATTAGCAGAGATAAGACCAGTCTATAGTTGGCACTGGCCATGTGGAGAGCATCTGCCTAACAAAAATCACAGCCCACACATTGTGATTTGCTTAAGGTTAAGTATTGTTTGTAATAGAATAATTCTGAGTAAAGCAACATGATCAAATATAGGATAAACATATGCCAATATAGATTATATCCAGTATATTTGGCAGATTTTGAAATATTCCAGACACTTCCAGTGGTAGAACATCAAAATGAAACAAATACACAAAGTACTTTAAAAAGATCTGGATATTTGAAACTAGGGATGCACCGATACCGGTACCAGTATTGCTATCGGGCCAATACTGTGCTTGTGTACTTGTACTCATTAAAATGCTCTGATACCAACAAACGATACCACACAGTTACCGATACCAGTACAGTGCTTGTGACAGAGAAACACTGACAACAGAGCAAGAAGAGAGCAGAATGGATACAGTGTATCAGAGAAGGATGTCTATGTGTCACGGTTTGGGTTTTGTTTCTTGTTCTTGTCATTGTCATGTTTATGTGTCTTGTCATGTGATCCTGCCATGTGTCTTGTCATTGGTTAATCGTCTGATCATTGTTCACAGGTGTTCATTGTCTTGTAATTAGTCTGTGTATTTAAGCCCTCATGTTTGCCTTGTGTCTTTGTTGAGTATTGAATGTTTCCTGTCGATGTTCTTGTTTTGAGTTTCCAGTTTCATGCCTTTTGTTTTATACTTGATCACATTTTGTTAATAAATTGCAATTGCATCTCACTTCAACTTGCCTCCAGTGGACTAAATCATTATACTATGAAGCAAATGTATCGAATTAATAGAATGTTTAACAAATTAAATATTTACACCTATATAGCCTATGTAAAGTGGATTGAGAACGCAGCAGCACAGACGCACAAGCTTATCAAGCGTACATCCTTTTTTCACATCGCTGGAAAGTTTGTAGTTCGGTTGGATATGTCAATAGCAAAGAAGGTAAAAGAAGGCACATAACTAATGTTAACTGACGGTAAAGAGAGAGAGCGCACTTCTGTTGCATGCTCTTAATTGCTGATCGCTCATGCAGCACATGCATCATTTGGATTAAAACTAAAACGCATGTGTACTATGCAGAGATGGGCATACATACTATGTGTAACCGTATAGCCTAGTATAGAAAGTATAAACTATGTCTATGTGAACGCAAACAGTTGAGAAATAAAATGCATGTGTACAGTAGCCTATAGCCTATTGGATCCGTGCAATCGGTCATAAGGGACAGCAGCTTAATAAACCTGCTGCTGTGTTTTTAATGTTATTTAAACAACAAAGGACAAAAAAATTACTCACTGCTCTTCAATTAATTACTCAATAAATTAAATAAATATTCATCTATATTTCATTTATACAGTGAAGACAGTCCAGTGTTATTTTACATTTGATTACTTTTAAATTTACATTAATTAGGCTAGTAGTTTTGCTGTAGTATCAAAAATGTAATAGAAAATTGTGATATTTCATTGGTATCTAAAATACTGGTATCACAGCGTTGAGCCTTGCTGAAGCAGTTCTAAATTTGTGCTGTGCTATTAAATGAAAGATAAAATATGAGAAAGCAAGAATGTAGAGCCCTGCGCGGGACTGTTTTCTTAATCCCGCAAAATTTCGGACTATTCACTGTGTGTTTTGCACTCCCGCCGGCACCCGCAAACGTTCTGTTACAGCTTGAAGAAATTGTGGAAAAAATTACAAAACATTACAAAAACATTAGGGCTATGCAAAACGTTCAGAATAACAGAGGTAAAACATTCTGTTTAAATAAACTGACCATAAGATAAAGTAATGCTAGCACCACAAATGACAAACTGAAGTCAGCTTTTTATTGGCCTTATAAAACTCTCAACTGTTATAACAAAACATCACAACTATAGTGGAGCCTAAAACTTATTTAAACATATGTGTAACAACACACACACACACACACACACACACACACACACACACACACACACACACACACACACACACACACACACACACACACACACACACACACACACACACACACACACACACACACACACACACACACACACACACACACACACACACCTAAACATCACAGATACAATTTGGGAACCTGAAAAGGCACAGTATTTAATTGAATTATTATAAAATAAACAAATATTAAATTAAATATAAAAATAAATAAATAAATAAGAAATAAAAACCTCAGATAGGCTATCATAGGTGTTTATGTAGCCTAACTAAATAACAGCAAAAAGAAAATAAATAATACTAAAAAACATTAAATGTAGCTACTTAACGAGTGAATTAAATAATGAATCACTTGGCCTAGCCTGCTATGGAGGAAGAGCATATTACTGATCGACTGCGGTGAACTTCATTTATTGACTCCTTTCTTGTTGCATGGCAAAACGCGGGATTGTGGGACCCGCGCTGTATTTTTTGACCGCCCACTCCCACCCCCAGCAAAGGTAAAACCGTCCGCTCTCATGAGATTTACGTTGGGTCCCGCATGACCCCAATCCCAATGCAGCCCTCTAAAAGAATGAACAGTGAAAGTAACAGAGGCCTGTACAATACATTTTAACATCCAAATATAAGTATGAAAATAATTGAAGGAAATATAAAGTTGCTAAACAAATTAAATCAATGAAAATGATTCATATTCTTTTGGATTCTCTACATAATATAGCTTATTTAAAAATTACAAATGCAATGAAAATACACGTGGGTATCATCAGCAAGTACCAACATTGAAAGTATCGGTAGGCTATTGGCCTTGTTCTGGAAAAAGTGGTATCGGTGCATCCTGCTTGAAACAGAGTGTGGCCGAGTGATGAAGACAAACAGAAAAAGAGAAATGAAATGGACCACCATGATTAGTCACAGGATGAAAGTCTAGCAAAGTGCAATAAATTTTCTGCTAGATTGGTGTTGTCCTCATTTGGCCCTAGACTCGCCTCAGCCTTTAATATCCTTTGGAGCTTTGAGATCTTGATAGAATGATTTAAAATTTGACACTTCTTTTCATACTTGGCTGTACCATGTGAAAGCTGTGCTACATTTGAGATATATTTTGTAGAGAAATCAATATCATTGTCAGACTGATTGATTGATTATTATTGAGCAATGTTAGACACAAAGCAACAGTTCTGATGAACTCCTGTCCATAATGAAGAGTGACTGGCAGATTTAACTAACTGGTGAGCATATTTAAGCAGATAAGGAGATAAACACTTCCAAAGAGGTGCCATTGAACTACTAATGATGTTTGAAAGCCATGCTTCTTCATCACATCTTTCCCTATACAGTACCTACCTGGAATGTCCTATTTACTAAGAACATCAGGTACAGGTAACAAGATAAATGTATTTCTTTTCTCCTTTGGCGGTCATTTCATCTTAATTTAATCTCTCCGTTCAATGCTCATTATTCACAATCCATTTTATTTATGAGGTGTTCACCACTGAATAGCGGTATCTTTGATTTTTAATGGGAATAAAAGTGAGGCTGTGAGGGATAGACATGGATCTCTTCAGTGGGTTGTACTGTTATTTATTGTCTTTATTTTTAAACCTTTTATGCAAAAATATATTTCTAAGAAATTTCAGTAGATAATAAACTCTAGACAACATGAGCTGTGGAAAATTGATCTAGGAGCTTTAAACAGGTTTTTAAAACCATTGAAAATCTCTCACAGCCTCACTTTCATACCTGTCATGGCCCTGCTCTGAATAACGTCTATAACCGCTGGTCTAGGATCAGTTTTCTCAGTAATAACAGCATATTGGCGAAACAGATTTGGTGTTTTCTTGAGAGTGTCAAAGGTTTTTATTTACAAAGTGTTTTTTCGCATTGAGCAATGCAGCCAATCACAAACATATCTGATGATTTCTTGAGAGCAAACTGCCAAACAGACGTGTTTAAATAAGGAACCACTCACCTCTCAAAACTCAAACTTTTTGTCCAGTGCTGAGTTCCACATGCTCGCAAATACTCTCATTATAAGTTAACTTATAACAAACAAACTTTAGAAATTACATAGGCTAAATAAGAGATTCATTGTGCAGTCAGCTTCATTGATTATAGCGGAACTTTGTGAGATTGCGATGAATTGAGATGAATCATATGAGAGCTTTTTAGTGATTATAAGGGGAGCGCTTTTAGCTTGCTTTCTAGGCGATATACTGTGTATGTATATATATAATCCATTCAGAATTTGAATGGATTCTGACTAATAATAACAAACTAATAATAAGACCAACTGGAGTGACAGAACCCTGACACATTTACTCATCCTCATGTCATTCTAGACCTGTATGGCTTTCTTCTGTAGAAAATAAAAGACATTTCAGTGTTTTTGTCCATACAATGGAAGTCAATGGGGTCCACTGTTGTTTCATTGGACAAAATAATTTATTTAGTGTTCCTTAGAGAAAGTAAGTCATATAGGTTTGGAGTGACATGACGGTTTATAAATGATGACATTTTTCCTTTAAGAAAGAAATATGGTCAATTTTAATTTCAGGTTAACTATGTTAATAGCATAGGACACATACAATATCCAATATTACTTGCAAATCAAAATTATTTATGGGTCTCTATTGGGTATTTTGTAAGAATGACAAAATGCTCCATACAACTTGTTTGACATGACAGTACATATAATAAACTGTATAGAGTTGAAATTAGAAATGAAGCATTCAATGTTTTACAGTCCGGTGTCTCTAAAAGGAAATGTTGTCAAATACAGTATGGTGAATAAAACGGTGATCATACATGCTGTCTTATTTCAGAGGCTTTTCTTTCTTACATTTTATGACTGACCTAGCTCTGTCCACTGTTTCACAAACAGCAGGTAAAAAATAACATTATGTGTGAATTTGTACATTTTTAATGGTGTGAATGAACAGCAGAAAATAATGAGTGGCTCATAACAGCTCTCAGACTGATTCAAACATAATTACTGCTATTTCCCCTCTGCCACCATCCACAAAACCAACTGTCAGAACCCTGGGCAAAGGAAAACAAGTTGTTTATACAGCACGAATTGTGAAGGTAGCCTGTTACTATTGGCTGAAAGAGTTTGTCAGTGGCCAGACACCTGTTGTGACCTCCACTGTCTGCAATTATGTTTCAGTTCTCTTCTCCTTGGTCTCTCCCTGGGTCTTCTTTCTTTCTCTTACTAGACTGTTTTGCTCTCTCTCACATAATTCTCTTCCCAATTACACAATCACTTTTCCATGTCTACTTCACCTGCAACACATTTGAGTGTTAACCTTCAAATATATGCTACTTAATGATAAGACAATAAGTCTATCTGCAAAAGCTGGCTTGTAATCCACTTACATGAAAGTAAGAAATTTCTTTGATAACACCTTAATACTCCAGTTCAGAAGGGCAATTGCCAAGTGAATTGGAAAGTGTGAGAGTGAACTATAATGTATAGGACTGCTAACACCTCAGGTATTTTGTAATAATTACATGAAAAATTACTTTCAGATGTACTGTCAAGAGCCCTGTCTATATTTATGGAAAATAGGGTGAGTATCAAAAATCATTAAAGGCCCACTCAAGTGCATTGAAAAGCGCAGCATTATTTATTGAGCGTCAGAGACAGACACAGAAGAGAATTGAGTAATTAATGACAGAATTTTCATTTTTGGGTGAACTAACCCTTTAAGCAAATAAAATGTTTGTTTTTTTAAAGTTTGTTTTATGGAGGAAACTTTTTTTCTCCAACTCAAGAGAATTGATGACAAAAATGAATCATTGGCCTCAAATTCTGCTCTCTCTCTAAGCTGAAAATACAAATTATATTATATATATATACAGTATATTATATTTATATATATATAAAATTATATTGCTTCTTTTTGAGTAATTATTTTTACCAGTACTTTTACTTGAGAAGTTTTACCCATGATTAAAGTTTTAAAAGTGTCTATCCTACTCACTACCCACTTCTGACTGGCAAATTGAAATTTAATGCTAGAACTAAAAGAGATGGATACAGAACAACATTCAGGTGAAGTGCCTGCACATTTACATCTGTAATGTAACATACTTAAAATTGCATTGTGAAGTAGGCTACGTACTTTTGTTAGTGCTATGACCCTGATACCATTAGATCCTTTTAGCTCTGTGCACTAAAAGTAAGAGGAAGAACGATTAAGGCATTCTTGTGTTTAAAAAGCTAGACGGAGCAGAACAGAACAAACTGCACGCATCTCAAAACATATTTTTTAAAATCTGAACCGTTTTTAACAACACATGAGTCTTGTCAAGTTTATCTATCTTTAAACCTTGCTTCAAAATAATACTTTCAAAAATGATAGAATTCCAAACATATTTTCTACCGTTAAATTCTAGTTAAATTTCTTTCTACTGGCTGTTGTTTACTTATTATTAGACACCTTCATTTCAGACCATTAGTCACTAAATGCGCTGTGAACACTGCAGGTACCATGAAGGTCACAGGCGCAGAAGTGCACCTTTAATTTAACAGAGCTGAGTGATCACAAAGAACCAACTCACTCTCAAATCCATAAGGTTATTTATTGTTTGTTTTGTTAAACAATACATGTCCACCAATTTGACATATTTTATGGACAAATAGGTGGCTATTATCAATCACACCTACATCGACAGTGTTATCAGACAATCACAGTGACATGGAAAGCCATCCCCAATGAGAACACAATAAGAGACACTACCTCCCTCTGAACCTTACCCGCTGTTGCAAGCACGACCCAATGCATGGTGGTCATTAAATATGTAAAAGCTTTAGCTTTAGCTTTAGCTCCCCCCCCCCCAAAAAAAACTAAAAAACCTGTATTGTTTTGATACACAGTCTATCCTCTCGGGGCATCACACATCTCTATACTTCAATTACAAGTAAGCCTTTTCCTTACAGCATGCTGACTCCTTATCTGCCACATAATGAGAAGACAGTTGCTTTGGCAGGAACATCAATCCATTGATCTCAAAGGAAATGGAATCCTTGCTGTGGTGTGCAACACCAATGTAATGGGTCTCCCTTTGATGTGGCTGCTAGCTTAGACTTTTGTCTGTTGAGAAGCGAGTGTCCCTTGTTTCTGCTTTCATTACGTTCTGCACTCTAAAACATCGTTCAACTTCCCTTTCTTAATCTTTAATCAGATTCAAAACAAAGTAATCTAAAGGTGTATCTCTTGGTATGAGTGATATTAATGGTGTGAACAATGTTTACATCATCAAGGACTGATCATAAATGTATTAAAACAACACAATGTAAAGTGAAAGCTAAACAAACTCAGTTATTTTATTGGACGGCCACCTTTGATAGCAATTTTAGCTGCTAGTTTGTAAGTTTAATTGGCCACATTTACATCATACAGATTCTATCTTAGCAAATTGTAAGTGCATTAATCACATTAATGGAAATTACAAGGACAAGTATCCGTGAAATCCATAATCAATTAAATGTTAATTTAATCACTTTGCTGCCCAAAAAAATAGTCAAGAAGAGACATTGCCAGTTAGGACAGCGAATCTGAATCGGATTCTAGCACATTCCGGCATATTACTGAGCGTCCCTATTGTAATGCAGCCATCATCATGCTTTACTGTAGGGAGGGTGCTCACACAGTAATGTGCTTTGTTAGATTTATGCCAAACAACATATTTTAACACAGAGGGAAAACAGTTCAAGATGAAAAATTCTTGCAGAATGATTTAAACTATATCCTGTATCCAGGCCCTTACACAATAAACCATAATTTATGAGTTCATATTTGCATGATCCTTAAATGAGATAAAGTTAAACATATTTGGAGTGCTATGCTATCTATTATGTAAGGGCTTGAGCATGAGACTTGACTTGAGAGATAAATGGAGTATTTGGAGTACTTTAGTAATAGAGATTACTAAAGAATATTCAATCCATAATAGAAAGAACATAAATAGAGGAGGATGTGGGGTGGAAGAGGGATGCTGGAAGTATTGTCACTGGACTGAGGTAAGCGGCTATTTATATAGGCTGCTCGTGTAATGAGTGATAGAACATAAGATAAGATGAAGTTTTGTTTAGAGCACCATATATGTCCCAGGGTTCCGAATATTTTCATATGCTACTGTATGTAGCCATTTATAAAACACACAATTCAGAGTATATGGGTTCAAAACAAGTTTATCTTTATCAACAGCATTTGTGACAGGCTGTAAATGACCAGAAAATTATTTTGACTGGCCTCACAGTTTGTTAAAAACAAACACAAATCATATTTACAGTAAAGCACTTACAATGGTAGCAAAGGGCAATGCATTCCAGAGGGTTTAAAAGCAGATACGTGAAACTAAAAAATCTGTTAAAGCACTTGTATTAATTCTGCCATACAAACGTGTGTAATGTGAACTGTAATGCTGCTAAATCATGCTTTTAGCACTGGGACTATTTATATGGTCATGGAAAAGTTGAAGGATTAGGATCAAATTCAGTGGATAATACATGATTTGTCATGTATTATAATAAACATTTTGTCAGTTCAATTTATTTTTTACAGAATTTCAAATTCCATGATTGAAATGTGTTCGAAGCATAAACATTTATATTAGCATAAACGTCACTGCAACACAGCCTCTTTGTGCCTTACTGCAATCATTACCTTACTGCAAGACAATTTATTTTTCCTGCCAAAACATTTGGATTTACATTCAATCAACAATTTCAGAGCTGAATGGATGGCATCACAGGACAAAGAAAAGTAATAATAATAATAATAATAATAATAATAATAATATGTTTATTTTTTATAGAGCCTTTCAAGAACCCATGGTCGCTTCACAAAATAATACAAATAGTAGACAGACAAAAGAAACAAGCAATCAGCTTATTAGGCTATATCAAGCAAACAAACAGAAAAGTAGATGGAAACAAGCAAACACTACAAATAATGAACATAAGTCAAAGATAACAAACATATAAGCCTTTTTCGCAACATATAAATTTCGGCAAAGTATGTGAAATAAAATAAAGGTGAGAGAGTGGTAGACAGAGATTATTTATTGAGCATGGTAAATATATGAGTTTTAAGTTTTGATTTGAAGATCTGGAGGTTGTCGATGGCACAAAGATTAGGGGGGCAGTTTATTCCATAGCTTAGGGCCTACAACACTAAAAGCCCTACCACCCACAGTAGATAGTTTAAACCTGGGGACGACAAGCAAATTTTCGTTGCTAGATCTAAGAGTCCGGGCAGGACGGTATGGTTGCACTAACTCAGCGAGGTATTGAGGTGCGGGACCATGACAGGCTTTATAAACTAAAGCCGCTTTCCGACCGGAGGAACCTTTTCATATACTGTCTACTTTCTATAACAGTTCTATCTAATAACATATTAAACAGTACTGTTAGACAGATCGCTAACTAATAAACACAGAGAATGTGAGCATTGTTTGCTCTGGCGTTCTCAGCGCCGCCAAAATAAAGGTCCGTCGCGCCGTCAAAATAAAAGTCACTGTGTTTGCGTCACTCCCTTACCCCTCCTACCAGTTCCTATGGCCACTTGGCCAGTGCGAACGCAAACAGCAAAACCGAGTTTGGGGAGAGTAGTTCTTAGAACTGTTTAGAAGTGGAGAGTTCCTAGAACTAAGTTCCTGTAACTACTTGGTCGGAAAGCGGCTAAGACTAATAGTTTAAACTGGATGTGATTGACCACAGGAAGCCAGTGAAGTTGATGAAGGATAGGGGTAATATGTGCAGAGTTTTGTACCATTTGAAGGCGATGTATTGCTTTGGTGGGTAGGCCGCTGTATAAGGAGTTACAGTAGTCCAATCTGGAAGTTATGAAAGCATGAATAACAGTTTCAGCATCTCCAAAGTTAAGAGAGGGGCGTATACGAACAATATTCTGCAGGTAAAAGAAGCATGATTTAACAGTCTGACCGATGTGTGAGTGAAAGCATAACGTGGGGTCAAACAAAACTCCCAGATTCCACACAGTTTTTGAAGGCCTAATCTGAACACCATCAATATAAATAAAAAAGTCATGTCCGTGTAAACTCTTTGATTTGGGGCCAATTAACAGGATTTCAGTTTTCCCAGCATTAAGCTGTAAGAAGTTATCAGACATCCATGTTTTAAGTTCCTGAAGGCAGGAGATAACAGAAGCGAGTGGACAAGCTGAGTTGGGGTTAATCATGAAATAAATTTGAATATCATCAGCGTAACTATGAAAGTTGAGACCATGCATTCTGATTGATCTGGCCTAGTGGCAGCAAATAAATGAGAAATAGAAGAGGACCAAGTACAGAACCTTGAGGTACACCATGAGAAATAGTGACAGTACAGGATCCATTCTCACCTATCCTAACAAATTGCTGTCTATCCGATAGATATGAAGTCAACCACCGAAGAGCCACACCAGTGATACCTATTGAAAACAGTCGAGAAAGAAGTGTAGAGTGGCACACAGTGTCAAATGCTGCACTGAGGTCAAGAAGAACCAGGATACTATGTGCACCAGAATCAGAAGCCAGAAGGAGATCATTTAGCACTTTTAAACGAGCTGTTTCTGTGCTGTGATATGGACGGAAACCATATTGTAGTGGTTCAAATAGATTATGTCTCTCTAAGTGTGACTGCAGTTGTGCCGCAACTACCTTCTCAAGTAGCTTGCCAACGAAAGCGAGGTTCGATATTGGTCTATAGTTGTTCCGAATGGCGTTGTCGAGGCCGGACTTCTTGAGAAAAGTCCAATTACAACAAGTATATTTGGCACCAACTACGCAGGTGAACAAAAAGAGAAGCAAGGCATGGGGTGACACGATCAAAGGAGAGTTTGAAAAGTATGCCATATGCAAAATCTACTATGCTGTTCACACAAGCAATAACATTACATCTTTTTACCCATTAACAAAATACCGGTAAACTCTGTGATACCAATAATCTGCTTTAGTTTCACTATCTGTCCAATTTGACAACATTCTTGTGTGTGAGACGCTGAAGAAGCTGTGACACAACGCAATGGTCAAAGACCTCCTTCTAGCACATTTAGATAGAAAAACAATTAAGCTTACTGTAAACAGTGTGGAGTAATCACTTCATCTCCATCAGGGCTTTATGACTGGCCCAAAGCAGACTTCTTACATTAGCAGGTCCTGACCTCCTACCTGCTCATGCAAGTAATCTTATGCTTTGTTCACACATAGCATCATAATTTACTAGAAAATGTTACCCAATTTCTCATACCAAAAAGACTGATTTACTGGTATTTTTGAAAATGTCCTGTTCACACATGATCTCTAAACAGTAACTTATCAGTAAAGACTGTGTGTGTGAAAGGGGCTATAGTTTTACATCATTTATAAACAGACAATCTATAAAGGAACCTTGTTAAAATGAAAAAGAAAAAAAAAGCATTAAACTGAATTCATACGCCATTCTTTAATTCCAAATTACATAAGCCAGGATTGTAATCAAAGTGGAACATGAAGCAAATGCTGATTTTTATTAATTCAAGTAATACGAATATTTAAGAAATGCCATACAATTTAGTCTTAAACTGGTTATAATCAGCTTTAGACAGTAAAACATGCAATCAAGAATAGACAAAAACCTCTAATGACAGTGTTTTGTAAAAATGTAGTGTGGACAGTGGAACTGAGAAAAATGACTTCAAAGATTTTTAGTTGTCCCGCCAATTAAAGGTATTGCGGAGGATTTTCTTTTTCCGGGTGGATCATCAAGACTATTGGTCCTCCTAGTTGTCAATCATTCTGGTGATATGTTTACGTAAGGCCGTCGTACGTGCTCGTCCCTAGGTAGTTTTCGCTTTCTGCGCATGCGCACTTTCAGGTGTATGTTTGTGGTGAGCCAGGGTTTCAGCCATTCATTGAAGCTCGCCCGTTCTCACCGGGTTTTTTTCCAAATGTCTGAGGGTCGCAAGAGAAAAAGTGTTTACGAATTGTATGACAAGAAGAGAAAGGCCTCTGAAGAAAGAAACAAGACCAGAGTGTTTTTGGGAGTTTATTTCACACGCTGGCGTACGCTAAAAGCACAGGTTGGGCTTCCCACTGATGCCTCAGTCACGAAGTTTCTACTCGACAGGTAAAGTTTGGCATGCTATTTGGAGAAATCCATTTAAAATCACTGCTAGTAAAAGTTGTAAGCTATGATTAGCGATGCTAGCCCTGGCACAAGTCACGCACCGCGCAGACATGGTAAACATCTCAATTTATCTAAAGTAGCCTTATGACCAAATGGTAAAAGGTATCACGCTGAAATGTTCTAAAACCTTGTGTGTTCATTTTTGATAATTCCAGTGTGTTCACATAGTATTTATTACACAAATGCAACAAGCTACTTCTCCATTGCAGATCATGTCTTGAGTCCTCACTCAATCGATCAGTATAATAAGTAAATAAAACACGGAAGGGCATTTGACATTTTGTCTTGCATGAATGTTTTTGAGTTAGAGTGTTTTTGGGAGAGTATTTCACACGCTACGCTAAAAGCACAGGTTGGGCTTCCCACTGATGCCTCAGTCGCGAAGTTTCTACTCGACAGGTAAAGGAAAGTAGGCTTGTATGAGCCATGCCAATAGCAACTTGTAAACAGAGCGTGCACGAGGAGAACTAGGCTTGTGCATGCTCTCTCGTGCACACGTTTAATAGGCGTTCCCTCTCGGGAGCAGGTAGAGTGTTGCGCGTGTGCATTTTTTCAAAAAGTGGAGAGGGCGGTTCTTTTCTAAAATTTGGGAAAATCCTCTGCTATACCTTTAAGTAGGACACTGTAAATCTGGCAATTAGATGTTTTAGTAATGAAAATTATCTACATAAAAAAATATTGAGCTCAAACTTGACTTTTGACCACTATTTTAAAGTTACTGTACTCTGCCTTTGTTTTGTCAGCAAAAAGTGAGAAGTCATGCCAAGGCAAAAGGCAGTAGCCTAACTTCCACATTATCAATATTTGGTTGCTGATCACCATTAACAAAATCATTATAGTAACACCTGTATAAAATCTAGTGAACATGGCATTTATTTTGTTTGATTTACAATTACTTATAGCCATCTATTGATATCCTGTGCTTTGGTTGCATTCTGATGGCATTATTAATACATTTGACATGACAAAATACCTCCATAGATATATTAGTCCAGCGTTGGCTCGACCATGTTTAGGGCGAGGCTGAAGGCGCTGGCGAAGTTTTGGCACTCTGCCAGCTAGATGCATGAGTGTTTCAACCAGGTCTGGTACCCAAACTGGGTGAGGTGGAGCTAGTTCTTTGTTGTATTCACCTGCTACGGCATGTGTAACATGTTTCTGTCAACTCTGCATATATCCTTCGCGATCAATATCGCACGTTTGTCAATGGAGCGGGTTCAGACCATACTAAATGTTTGGTCAGGACAAAGCTCTGAGGACATCAGAAATTACAGGGACTGATGGCAGCTGTACAAAATACACAGGCTACACCGTAATTTAAATTTTAATGGACAGTAAAACAAAGGCAGATAACCGTACAATCTGAGAGGTAGCATTATTTGATAGAACACCGGCACGGTAACTTCATATTGACGCGCGCTAAACAAAGGCAGAGTAGCCTACCGTAACTCAATTTGAGCGTTCCAAAACAAAGCCAAAGAGCGGTAACTGGTGTTACGGTGTTCTGCCTTGGTTTCTCATTGGCTTTTGGAAGTTACTGTTAAGACAACTCATTATTTTGTCGAAAAACAAAATTGGAATTGATTCAAGATACTTATCCACATATAAAGGAGGTCTTGAATGTGCCAAAAATATAAATAACTCATTTTCGACCAAAAACGTTATGGTCTTTTGCCTTTGCACGGCAGGGTTGCTGTAAACTGGTAAACTGAAAAAGAGCAGGGCCGTGATTAGATACGAGTGAATATGACTACTGAGCATCTGTTCTGCTTTGAGAGCTTCAGAGTGGATTGCCCATCAGAGACTGAGATATCTTTAACAGAGGATTGGATGTTTATTCTGGAGCTTCTCTTCTCAATCATTCTTTCTCTTTAACATGCACACATAGGCCTATACTCTTATTCTTTTTCTCAATCGGTCTGTGGTATTTTAACTTTAGCGGTTCTTTCTAAGTACCTCACCCAGCTTTATCAGTTTCACAAATCCAGGACCAGTAATCATATACAAAGATTTTTTTCACAATGTGTATTGTAGTCTAATATAGTTTCAGTTTATTTTAGCGCCATGCAGCGCTCCTTCAGTGAAGACAGAGTAGCCTAAGCCTTTATGCACAATGGAAACACTCACGTGAATTTCTAACTTTTACAGAGAAAGATACGTAAGATCTCGGTTTTTGTTCGTCCGAGAGAAAAACTTGAGTTTCAAATTACATTCCGCACACAGAAGTTCCGTGATGGTTAAAACAATGCTGCATTCGTTCGGTACACATGCGTACTGAACCGAAAGACCCATGCCAAAATTTTTCAGTAGGAATACTGCTACACTACCTGTCTGTCCATCCATCCATCCGTCCATCCATCCATCCATTATAAACAGTGATAACCAAAATTAACATTTATTATCCTCTCTCACATTGTAAGACCTCAGTTCTCATGGTGTTGAAGAAAGGTGAATGAAGAAAAGCAGTTACTCAGTAAAAGAACCACTGACAAAAAAATAACCACTTGGCTAAATACTTTGAATCAGAGTTTTAAATATTACTTGATTCAATACAGATAATGGAATAAAGCATTCACAATGTACAATATCATTCATAATGACATTTCCTTGAAACCTCTTTTATGACATGTGACATTTGGCTCTGTCACCAAAATCATAATTAAAATCTTAATTCCCAACATTTTATCACATGTAGGAAAATGATTTAAGTTGAATGGAACGTTTGACAGACATCTGTCAAAGGATTTATTATTCAGCGCTGGTGGCCAGATTAAGAGAATCTATTATTTTTGTAATTAAAGGATGGCAAACCCATTCCTTTGCTCTGGGACAGAGTATTTTTTGTTCTCTTTCTTTCTGAAATTCAGTGAGTCATTAGAGTCAATCTTTCAAACGATTCATTCAAAATACTTATTCATTTATGAACGAAGCAAATGACGTACTGAATTCAGAACCCCATACTACTTCTGCCATAGAAAGATGTGGTAAAAGTAGTACGTAAAGTATACTATGTGGTTCCGAATTTAGTCATGGTCTTTATGAATGGGTCATTGAATCATTTTCTCAAATGTTTAGTTCAAAATTGTAGTTTCATTCAAAATGAAACACCACTGTGTGTTGTTAAGAAAAATTCTGATCTGGTTTTGTTTGGAACTATTTTTGTTAGTGAAACAGACAATATTTTTTAAGACAGCGTCACTACATCACAGCAAGATTAAACAGTGTAATTAAAAAACAACAACTTGTTTTTCCAGAATTTCCAGGACGTGTGGGAACCCTGTATAAAAAGTCCAAAAAGGCTAAAAAAAAATACTAATACTGTCACAATCTCCATTCACTTCACCATCACGGTCACCTTCACACTAAATTTCCCATAATCCCTCCTGGCTCACACCTGCACACACTTCATAATCATCCACACCTGCCATCATTCACCCGCATCAGCTACACTCTATTTAAGCTAGTCTTGTTGTTGTATACATGCTTCAATTTACCTGTTGGACTATCTGCAGCCTGATTCTAGATTGGCTTCCATCTTCAGTCATCTGTTTCCCATATCCAATGACTCTTCACCATCTACATTACAAGAATGCACTGTTACCATTAAGCTAAGTTTATACAAACTATCTGACTGCTTCACCTCTTACCTGTTATCCTCGGCAGCTGCTATTCTCCACTCCTGCAAATAAACTTGCCTTCGTGTTTAACTGATACCTGCGTTGTCCTCTTCTGTTGCTGAAAGAATACTAGACCACAAAAAAAAAAAAAGAAAATGGCTGAAGATCATCTCCTCTCCCTTTGTCAAAACTCTCTCTGGAGTGGTATGTGGAGGAATTTAGAGTTTTTCCATCTGGTGAGTTGGAGCAACACTATGCTCAATACCCGCTTTCAAATGGGACTGGATGATGAGGTAATTCGGTTCCTGTCTCCTGGTCGTTGTGATTCACCTTTAGTTGATTCCATTAATTTCATCCTCTGGCTAAATGGTTCTGATTAGTTGAAGTTACAGTGGACAATTACAACCCTCATCCAGTCCCATCCTGAAAAGCATTTGGGTTTCTCATCCGCTCCAGAATGCTCTCCATAGTCCGCTTCAGTCCCAGAGTCCAGTAGCAAGCATGTTCCAGTCCCAGAGTTTTGTTACCAGTCCATTTCAATGAGAGAAATTAACCAGTCCTTTCAAGAAAGGGAAATTCTTGAGCCCGTTCCAGCCCCAGAGTCAGCTCCTGAGAATGCAGCGCTGACCATTATGGCCATGGCCATTTGATGTGTGGGCTGCACACGTTGGCTCCAGCCTCTGACCAGAGTCCTCTCCGGCCCAAGAGTCTATAGCTCCTCTATAGCTCCTCCCAAGAAGATTTTATTGGGGGCTATACGTCACCAACCATTGTGGCCGAGCCAAGTGTCAAGGCCACGGAGGCCAATCCTTCATGGCCCCCTGAGCTACCTTCTGGGAGGGAGGGAGTACTGTCACGATTTCCAGTTTTTCCAAATGTCCAGTCCTGCCATCATTCACCCGCATCAGCTTTACTCCATTTAAGATGTCAATCTCTTCATCAGTTGTCTAGTCTCATTGTTGTCTACATGCTTCAACTTACATGACCACTTACCTGTTGGACTATCTACAGCCTGATGCTAAATTGCCTCCATCTGTCTTCCGTCTTCAGTCATCTGATTCCCATATCCAGTGACTCTTATGATCCTCACCATCTACATCACAAGAAAGCACTGTTACCATTCAGCTAAGTCTATGGGAATTCTCTCTGACTGCTTCACCTCTTACATGTTATCCTCGCCAGCTGCTATTCTCCACTCCTGCAAATAAACTTACCTTTGTGTTTCACTGATAAGTGTGTTGTCCTCTTCTGTTTGCTGACACGTATGTGCACAAAGGTAAGAATTCCACAACTGATCCAGTATATATTCTGCTTTTTTGGAAAAAAAGAGTTTAGGGTTGTGCCAAAATGATGCTTATAGGCTATAGAGATTTTGGTATTGTGAAATTACCATAAATTTTATGAATCTGCACTAATCCTCCCTTGTTAGAGACTTAAACGGACTGCAAGTATTAGGCCTGCTCTCCTGCCAGTGTGAGAAACTCATTTGAATCAAATGGCTGTGTCAGATCCCTCTCTGTTACCCAATACAGACCCATGTAATTTGTGCACCAGTGTCTGGAAAGTTTGTACATTTCAAAAGCTAAATTCAGTCTCACACAAAGGGATCAAGATGAATGTTGAAAAGGGAGAAAGAGGGGCACCATTATTGCATTATTATGTTGATAAGACTGAGGTCTCATCTTGCAACAGACTGACTTTGATATATAATACCTTTATAATGAGCCTAATGATGTTAACCATATTTTTATTTGTCCACAATTTCTAATCGTAATGTTCTTGAGACAAACAGTTATAAATGGCAATCACATATGACAGAAAGGATCCCAATTTCCATTACAAAGCTGCACATGGTGCAGTGAACACCTATTAATTAAAAATACCTTCGACCAGCTCCTTATCAATTAATGACAGCATTTTTTCTGCACATATATTAGTCTCAGTTTTGAATTGTGGCAACTCCTTTGTACAGTTACAGGAAAAAGAATATAAACCTTTTTCTGCATAACTTGGTCTTAAAACTTGATCTGATAGGTCACAACAACAGACAAACAGAGTTGGCATAAATTCAGTTTTTGTGTCTTTACTAAATATATGGATTAAACATTCACAGGTCATGATGGGAAAATAATGGACATTGAATTCAATAACTAGTTTATGCTTTGTTCAGCAACCATGTCCATCTGATGTCCATTGAGCTGATAAAAAGATGGCCACAAAATGTCCCGATAAACCTGGGAATTAATTTTTTCCCCATTAATGATAGCAAGCTTTCCAGACCTTGAGGCAGCAAAGAAATGTATAACCATTTCCGGATTTTTGCAAATCAATGTACTTAAAGGGATAGTTCACTCAAAAATGTAAATGACTTATTTACTCACTCTTATGTCCTACTAAGCCTGTATGACTTTATTTCTTCTGTGAACGAACACACACACACACTTTCACTGTGTGGACAAAAATTGAAAAAAAAAACAAATTTTTCTAAATATCTTCCAGAGTTCTGTCTTGCATGTTCTGAGATCTCTATTTGAGGCATGGTTCGTATCAGGCAATGCCTCTTGTGAATAGCACACTCAAAGCTAATTTCCACCAACTGCGGAATGGCTGCAGATCCGCTCCGGAACGGCAGCGGAGTCAATAGGTTTCCATTAAAGTCAATGGGTCTCATTCATGAAACATTCGTAAATATACGAGTAAATATGTGAGTGATTTGCGCGTAAAGAGACATTCCCGAAAATTCTTCTACTGATTCACAAATACTTCGTAAACGTCAGATTTGATAGTGAAATGTGTGTGTGGGTTAATGAATTCCAATCACTCGTAAATGGGACGCGCGTGCACGCTCATTCTCAATTACCATAAATCCCGCCAATTAAAACCGACTGACAGCTATATATGGGCATCATATTATGACACGAAACGAAGGATTTCAACATGTCTTCTCAAAAGCGAATGCTATTGTATTATTACATGTATAATTTTGGAAGAAAAAAAAAAAAAAAAAAGCGAATGAAGAAGAGAAATTTCTCAGATGCAGAAATTGAAGTTTTATTATCAGAAGTTCATTCAAAACACCACATTTTATTTTCAAGCGTACATAGTGGCGTATCAGGTCCTAAAAAAAAAGGATTTTTTTAGGTAATAGGCTACATGCTTTAGGTAAAAATGCTTGGCAGCATATTACAGATGCAGTTAATGGAGTTTCATCTTTTAATCGAACAGTCCCAGAAGTGAAAAGAAAATGGTTCGACATGAAGCTTGACTGCAACACTTGTAACTTGCGGACTTGTAAAAAAACAAAAAAAAAAAAACAGCTTGAATATAAAAAAATAAAAAAACTTGTGGACTTGTGTTCCGTTTGCAGATGCTATTACTGGCTCTCGTAATACAAGTAAAAAGAAAAACCGAATGTAATTACTATATATAATACTTTTTCAAAATGCTGTGTAAATATGTACCCGATTACGTTGAATTAAAATGCAGTTTATTAATGAGCAAAACGTTCGGATGTTAAACGTACTATTTACGCGTGGCTGGGAGCAGGTGTAGATTTCTTTCGTACCAACTAACATTTGGGAAATACGAACATTTTAATGAATCCGAAAATTTACGCCAGAACCACTTTACACACGATTTACACAAAAATTCGTTCTGCTCGTGTTTCATGAATGAGACCCAATGTGTGTATTTTCACTGACTGCGGAACGGAACAGCAATTCAGCACTTATATCGCGCGATCATACGTGAATTCGCGAGATCTCGTGGGTCCTCGTGACTTCAGCTGTCAGTCATGGCCGTAGCCGTTCCGCAACAAATCTGGACCTGGTGGGTATTGAAGGACGGCGGAGCACGGAGCCGACACGCAGCCGTTCCGCAGTTGGTGGAAATCCGGGGTCAGTTTTTATAGAGAACAGCTCTGACCAACACCTCCAATCTCTGACTACGTTTACATGTGCACCAATATGCGATTATTTCTAATAATTAGATTAATTCGCTAATAAGTATGACTATACCACACTCAGATGGGCATATTATTCGGTGCCGTGATGAACATCGCAATGCCCTGCGCTGCCGTCGTGTTCTTCGCGCTGTCTGGATGAAGATACGAAGCAGAGACTGCGCAGTGAGTTGTGTTGACAGAGTTTAGCGATTTGGAGAACTAGAGAACTTCAGAATAATGTCACGGAGTTCATTCATGAAGTTGTGTGAAAAAACACACTATATCCATGTAGAGGTGAGCACATGCACACTTTGGTCAGAGCGGTAATAATGCGATTAAGGTGTTTACATGCCTGCTCATTGCGATTAAAATCAGTATACGGCATGCAGTTTAATGCGAATATGGTTACCACAATTATGAGCTTAATCGCATTAGTTTGATCAAAGTATTGCACTTACATGAGGTAAAGTTTATTCTAACATTCCCAAAAATCGCATTATAATCGCATTAAGAGGGTGCATGTAAACGCACTGATTGATTGGACTCCAGGATAGTTGACTTTTGACTTTTTTTGGAGAAGTTATTGTGTGATATTTAAGACGACTGCATTTGTCTATAGTTGCGGTGTAGTGGGATATCAGATCAAAGTTTAAGACCAATAAAAGATCTAATATGCTGTTTTGTAAACTTTTCAAAATGAAAATTCTAAATGTATATACTATGTATTATAAATGTAAACATATAAATTCATATGACATTACATAATGACATCTAAATTCCGATTACATTCCGGCCTGGTTTCAGACATGGCTTAGATTAAGCCAGGATTAGGCCTTAGTTCAATTAGCACTTAAGTAGATTTTATAAACATGCCTTAGAAAAAAACATTACTGTGTGAGTCTTGAGACACAATGGCACTGACATATTTTAAGATGGAGTTCCTTTCAATTAAATAGCTCAAACATGCATTTTATTCTGGGACTAGGCTTAAACCTTGTCTGTAAAACCTGTTACGGAATCAGACTCACAAGACAGGGATGAAGCAAACAGGAAGTTTGACAACAACAGGGCTGGTGAACGGGAAGCAGGTGAGTGGGAAGTGCAATGCTGGATTGGAGAGTGGTGTGCTTGCAGTGAAAGGAATGCGTCTTCTTACAGGGATGGTGATGGATCGATGGAGATATGGAGAGATGAGATGCTGGAGACTGGGAGAACGCTGGAGAAGTCAGGTAGATTGTGGAAGGCAAGGTGAGTACTCCTTTTTCCAACCAACCAACGAGACCAGACCGTGAACAGAAGTGCAGAGGAAGTCTTTATAGTGGTGGTGATAAGGTGCAGGTGTGTGTGATTAGGAATGACTTGCAGGTGGGAGCAGAGGAGAGTGATGGGAAGTGTAGTGCAGGAACCTGGCAGACCTGTAGGACGGCCTGGATGAATGTCTCCAGGGCGATGTCGGACTAGCAGGTAAACAGGGCAGAGACGGCCCTTCAGGCGGCCATGGCGGGGACAGCTCAGGGGACCAGGACAGAGCCGGCATTGATGGTATATGGTCCCCCCCAAATTTTTTCTTGAGGAGCTCCAGGTGTCGCTGGGATGGACTCTGGACAGGGTCAGACACTGGAGCTCCCACTGGACTCTGGAGGATGGAGACTGGACATTTAGGAGCGGTCGCAGTCATCTTGCACGAGGGCTCTAGTGCAGCGACTCCCATCTTGGACGAGGGCTCTAGTGCAGCGACTACCATCTTGGACGAGGGCTCTAGCACGGCGGCAGCCCTCTTGGGATGAGGCTCTGGAATGGCGGCGGCCATCTTGAGACGAGGCTCTGGAATGGCAGCGGTCATCTTGAGACAAGGCTCTGGATTGGTGGCGGCCATCTTGAGAGGAGGCTCCAGAATGGTGGCAGCCATCTAGGGACGAGACCCTGAAAGGGTGATCTCGGCAGAACAAAACTCTGGAAGGGTGGTCTCGGCGGGACGAGACTCTGGAAGGGTGGTCTCGGCGGGACGAAACCCTGGAAGGGTGGTGGCCATGGCAGAAAGGGAATCCGATTTGGCTTCTCCTATGGTGTAGGATGATCCACTCACCCACAGGATGTTGTCGATGTATCGTCCAGACCCATCCAAAAGAGGGATTTGAGGGTTGCCTCTTTCCAGGACACCTGGTGAATGAGGAGGACGGATTCCTCTATTTAAGTCTCAATCAGGCGGTGGTCCTGGGAGATGGCAAGAAGCAGATCAGCCGGGTCTAGGGGACTGAGGAGGATGCTCATATTGTTGTCTGTAACAGGTCTGGTCTTCTGTTATGGAATCAGACTCACAAGACAGGGATGAAGCAAACAGAAAGTTTATTGACAACAACAGGGCTAGTGAACGGGAAGCAGGTGAGTGGGAAGTGCAATGCTGGATTGGAGAGTGGTGTGCTGGCAGTGAAAGGAATGTGTCTTCTTACAGGGATGGTGGTGGATCGATGGAGACGTGGAGAGATGAGATGCAGGATTGCTGGAGACAGGGAGAACGCTGGAGACAGGGGCTGCGTTTACACTTGGCATTAACATGCGACCTGTATCTGGATGTTGTCCACAAACACATTGAAAAGACAAGTGTAAACGCGCTTCTGATTGGAATGTTATCTGATCAGCGTGTCCAGGTTTGGTGGTAGTCGAGGACGCATTGTGATCGGATCTCAGTGTAATGTAAACACAATCCAGCCATCGTGTCTGCATTCACAGGTGGACGTCACACAAAACCCCACCCACTGTCATTATTCCCCTTCCTCTCTCTGGAACTGATAGCTGTGTGGTTGTGCGATACAGTGCGAAATACATGTAGGCTACATTGCAAATATACCGAAATGTTTGCCTTCGCAGTTCGCACCTGATAGTTGCAGAACCATTAATTTTCTGTAAAGAACGCACATTTTTTCCACCACAGCTGGCAACATTCTCTGACCCATACATTTCTCTGTACCGTTGCAGCCTCTTCATCCTCCTAATTTTGCGAGATTTGTAAAATGCCCCCCGACTGAAAACTGTTCTTTTTTTTATTTTTTTATTTTTTTTTTTTTTTATTGCTTGCCCACAATAGAAAATTAACATTTACAGTATCACAACAAAGTCATATTCATGTTACAGGGTGTACAAGACATAATAGACAGGAATAAGAGAAAGAAATTAAAATTAAAATAATAACAACCACAAATAAACAAGGTCACACTGACTTAAAGCGTCCTTTAGATAGGAAGTCAAAGAAAATTTGAAGAAATTAGAAGCGTTTCGGTAAGCCTATTAAGGGAGTTCCTTTATATATTCCCAAAGGGGAGACCATATGAGCCAGAATCTGTTAGAATTTTTATGTTTATCATAGGTGAGCTTTTCAAGTGGTAACCATGTAGCAATTTGTGATGTCCACATTTTAAAGGATGGAGCCTGTGATGCGGACCAGAGTAACAAAATGCATTTTTTGGCTAAATATACCAGGACAACAAATAGCTGTATTGCATCTTTTTTAAACAGATTGTTCACATTAAGGTTCAATAAATACAAAGCTGGGGTCATATTGAAGTGTAGTCCAAGAAGATCTTCCATTACACAATGTACTTTCTTCCAGTATGAAAAAATTTTGTCACAGTACCAAAAACAATGCATGAATGTACCTTTATCTTTATTACACTTAAAGCACAGGCCTGTAGCGTTGGTAAACATCCTCTTAATGCGCATTGGCGTAAGATATATTCTATTAAAGAATTTGAAATTGAGCTCATGGATCCCAAGGGAGGTACATTTAGGGTACACGTTATCACATACAACGGTCCAGTCATTCTCTTCAATAGTTTGACCAATGTCCTTCTCCCAGACTTCCTTCAGTCCCAACAAGGCAGAAGTACAATTACTAGACAAGATGTCATATGTCCTTGATATCGATCCCTTTAGACAGATTGGATTTAGTAAGATGTCTTCAATCTCTGTTATGTCCATTCTTAACTCTCCTTTGTCTAGCTTTAGTTTAAAAAAATGTCGCAACTGAAGATATTTGTAAAAATTAGACTTTGGGAGTTTATATTGTTCCACAATCTGTTGAAAAGACTTTAGAATTCCCTCTGAATATAAACAAGAAATTTGAGAGATTCCCAGTTTCAGCCATGTCGAAAGCCCAATATTTTGTAATGTTAAGGGGAAATCAGGGTTAAAAGATAGTGGAGAAGACAAGGAAAGAGAGCCGGGTATTTTAAAGTATGATTTAATATCTATCCAGGCTCGAAGAGTGTTTGATATGGTATAATGTTCCGAGATATTTTTTAGCTTTGTGTAGTTCTTAACAAATGGTAGAAATCTAATTGGTAGTGGAGAGCAAGTTGTTGCTTCCATATTATACCAGATAGAATTGGTCCTCTCACTACACCAACTAATCATATTTTTTATCTGGGCTGCCCAATAATATAACTGAAGATTTGGCAAGGCGATCCCACCTTTGTCCTTTGGTTTCATTAGTTTGGAAATTTTGATCCGAGGCATTTTATTACTCCAAATAAACTTTGAAAGATGTTTATTGAAGTCTTTGAAAAATGAACTTGCTAAATAACTAGGTAAAGATTGAAATAAATATAAAAGCTTAGGAAGGATATTCATTTTAATTACATTTATTCTCCCTAGAAATGAAATCGGAAGTAAACACCAGGTTTTCAAATTGACCTTGATTTTTCCTATAAGAGGGGTATAATTATTGTTTATAAGATCATCAAGTGAAGCTGTGATAAAAATACCAAGATATCTAAAGCCGTCGTCTGATATTTGGAAAGGGGAGATTAATTTTAGGTGTTCTAAAGAGGAGATATTTAAAGGTAAAGCAATGGATTTCGAAAGATTTATTTTATAGCCAGATAGACTACTGTAACAAGAAATACATTCCAATAGTACAGGAATAGATTGGGCTGGTTTAGACATAAATATTAATACGTCATCAGCATACAATGATGCTCGATGATCTTCTTTTCCCACTGTAATGCCATGGAAATGTTTGCTCTGTCTAATAAGTTCTGCTAGGGGTTCAATGACTAGAGCGAAGAGCAAAGGTGAAAGTGGGCAACCCTGTCTAGTGCCTCTCCCTATGCAGAACGGAGCCGAAGTGAGACCGTTCGCGACCACTGCAGCCTTAGGATTAGAGTAAAGCAACTCCACCCATCTGATAAAATTACCCCCTAGATTAAATTTCCCAAGAGTGGCAAACAAGAAGTCCCACTCAACTCTGTCAAAAGCTTTTTCAGCATCGAGGGAGAGAACAAGTGCAGGTTGCCTTTCTTTTTGAACAAAATTAATAATATTTAACAGTCTGCGTATATTATCAGTGCCGTAGCGCGATTTCACAAACCCTGTCTGATCTGGTTTAACAATTTTAGGTAATATGCTCTCCAACCTACACGCCAGAACTTTAGTCAGTATTTTAGAGTCTGTATTGAGGAGACTTATTGGCCTATATGATGCACAGTCTTGTGGGTCTTTGTCCTTCTTAAGTATTAGGCAGATATTTGCCGTTTTCCATGTTTCAGGTATTGTACCTTGATCTAAAACAGCTTGCAAAGCAGGCATAAAAATATTAGAAAGCTCGGGCCAAAATGATTTATAAAATTCCGGGGGAAAACCGTCAGGTCCTGGTGATTTATTAGAAGGCATTGAATGTATTGCTGCAAAGACCTCTTCTGAAGTTATAGATGAGTTAAGGTAATTTCGGTCTTCATCTGAAATAACTGGGAGAGAAATATTATTTAAAAAAGTTTCAAATTCTGGTTGTGAAGCACTATTTTGTGAGCAATATAGTGATTCATAATAGGTTCGAAAAGCATCAATTATAAGTACAGGATCATATGTAGTGATGCCATCCGACATCTTTAGAGACTTAATTATTCTCTCAGATTGATTTTTTTTTATTTGGTATGCCAACAGTCTACTTGATTTGTTTGCGTGCTCATGATAATTCTGTTTGGAAAGAAACAGTAATTTTTTTATATGATTGGTGTGATCAAGATTGAGTTCGGCTCTAGCATAGCATAAAGCAGACCAGTTAGTTTGAGTGGGAGTTGTGCTATGTAGACGTTCTAATTTTTTTACATCCCTTTCCAATTCTTGTCGTTTATATATCATGGCTTTTTTATGTGCAGCTGTATAGGAAATAATGTATCCCCGGATTGTAGCTTTAGCTGCATCCCACATTACAGCAGGGGAGACAGGTGAGTTTTTATTATCTGACCAATAGTTTTTTATTGAATCTCTAACTACATTACAAAATTTGTGGTCAGACAACAAAGATGAGTTCAGTTTCCATACCTTATTTCTTGTTGTCGGAGTCCCTAATGTAATATCTATCTGAACCGGAGCATGATCTGATATAGCAATTGAGCCAATTTGACTAAAAGATGTAAGATTAAAAGAAGTGTTTGGGATGAAAATATAGTCAATTCTTGAATACGAACCATGTGGATTGGAATAAAATGTGTAGTCTCTACTAAGAGGGTTCATTTCTCTCCAGGTATCAATTAAACCAGTCTCTTTGCACATTTTTTTAAGAACCATAGAGGATCTAGGATTGACTAGAGTGCCTGATGAGGATTTGTCCAATCTCTCATCCATCACGCAATTAAAGTCTCCGGCGCAGACTCCTAGTCCTTTACAGTGTTCGTTGAATAACAAAATCATTTTGGATATGAATTTGGGAGAGTCTTCATTAGGCGCGTAAACATTTAACATAGTAATATGCTGGCCAAATATTAAGCCTGTGACCAAAATAAATCTACCCTCTGGGTCTCTTATTTGATTTTCAAGAATAAATGGCAGGTGTTTACTAATTAAAATAATCGTGCCTCTTTTCCTGGGGTTGGCTGCGCATGAAGAATAATATACTTGACCCACCCAATCCCGATTCAATTTCAGATGTTCGCTATCGGATAGATGTGTCTCTTGAAGCATAGCAACTGTGGTTTTTTCTTTTTTTAAGAAGGTCAGTATTTTTTTCCTTTTTACCACATTTCCTAATCCCTTAACATTCCATGTCATAAACCTAGTCGGGCTCTGCATGATAGTAAAGTGTGACCAAGTAATAATAGACTGTAAATGTAGTATTTAAAAAGAAAAAGTAGAACAACAACAGTGTCTGATGGGCAAATATTTTAACATCAGTGAACAATGTAACAGAATAGCAACGTCCTCCCCCCACCCCAGGCTCTGCCCCCAACTGACAGGGCCAACCAAATCCCACTAAACCTAGGTCTCTGTACCCCGTTGGGCTCAAGGCAAAAACAGTTAACGTTATACCTGTTACCAACATAAGGTTCAGAGTCATACCCATTGTGAGAAACGCTAAAGTTAATCCGCTCCAGTAAGTGACATTAAACATTATTATCTCGGAATACTCATACAGGAAAATAATAATAAAAAAAAAATAAAATAAAAATTGGGACAAAGTGAAAACTGTGATGTAACGGTCACATCTGTAATGTTAGTTTCGAACAGATTAGAAACAAATATATAACGTATGAGAATCCGGGAAAATTCAAGTTACTCTCTGAGTATGGTAGAGTTGAAATAAAGTAGGTAAGAATCTCTATTATTACTTATCTTGTAAAGTCTCTAGAAACTCTTTCACCGCAGTCGGTGTACTGAAAGTGCGAAGCTCCGACTCGTGAAGACAGCGCAACTTGGCCGGATACGCGAAACCACGGAACATCTTGCGATCGACTAGAATCCTCTTCACAGCGTCGAATTCCCGGCGTTTCCTCATCACTTCGACTGAAAGATCTTGATAGAAGCGGATCTGCTTGTCATCGTGAGTAATCAGACGTTTTTTCAACGCTGCTTGCAGAATGCGTTCTCTGTCTGAGAAGCGCAGAAATCTGACAAGTACACTTCGTGGTAGATCATTGACTCCTGGAACAGGTGCAAGCGATCGATGCGCCCTTTCAATTTCGAGATTGAGATCAGAAGGAAGGTCGAGCCATTTCGGTATCATTTCTCTCAGAAATTGAGCTAGCGGAGTAGATCTCTCAGCTTTTTCTGGTAGACCGACAATGCGAAGATTTTTGCGTCTTCCTCTGTTTTCTAGATCATCTACCTTAGCTTGAAGCTGGGTCACCATTTTTGTCAACTTCGAAAACTCACCCTCGCGGGCCTGTAGAGCGTCTTCTGTGGTAGAGATTCTGTTTTCAGCTTCCGTTAAACGGGATTCGTTTGAGGATACTCTTTGTGATAAATTAGATAAAGTCTCGTGCACTGCAGAAACAGAGGTGGATATGGCGTCGAGACGATTTTCAATAGTGTCAAAGCGACCATCGATGTTCCCCAACCGAGCATTAAGCGCTCGTATTTCGTTCAAAACTAGGTCAGTTTGTTCCGTTGAGGATGAGGACGTTTCTGCTGACGCAGTTTGTTTCTTCTTTTTCTGTGATCGCGAGGTTGTGAAAAGTGGAAAGTCCTTAGGATCTTGAGTCTCAGACATGTTAGCAGTGTGCAGAGTCCATTAATCAGGAGATTCTTTGATTTAAACCCAAGAGAGTAGCAATTTATTAAACAATCAGGAGCGGAGCTACAATTTAAGCGGCCATCTTCTCTAGCGTCCGCGAGCGCCCCCCGAAAACTGTTCTTAAAAGAAAACCCACCACTTCAGGTCGACTTTGCACCGGAGTCATCCTTTTTTTTTTTTTCGGGAATGCGAGATCCGATCTGTTTATCCAGATACAGAAGCCACTTGATGTGGACAGGTGTAAACACACCGTGTCCTGATTGGCTTATGATCCGATCTGCTTGATGAAGAGAGTCAGTAAAATGATCCGAACTTCCCATCACTACAGGGAGAACACTGGAGAAGTCAGGTAGATCATGGAAGGCAATGTGAGTAGTCCTCTTTACAACCAATGAACAAGACCAGTTCCAACCAATGATCAAGACGTGAACAGAAGTGAAGAGTGAGTCTTTATAGTGGTGGTGATGGTGATGATGAGGTGCAGGTGTGTGTGATTAGGAATGACTTGCAGGTGGGAGCAGAGGAGAATGATGGGAAGTGTAGTGCAGGAACCTGGCAGATCTGTAACAAAACCGGGGGTCAATCTACTCCTGTCACTGTCCACATTTTACCTAGCTTTGCAATAGGCATCTTCAAACATTCACTGGAGGCAAGATTTTTGTTTACCACTTCAATGAGAACTATTAAACTAAACTAAACTAAACTGCATCTTAACACTTAAAAATACCGGTCTATCCCAAATTACTTTTCTCATTTAAAGAGTAACTAAACCCTAAAACAACTTTTTTTAGTTAATGATCTGTAAGACTGGGGCTTTATTCATTGATTTGAGTACATTTTTTGACATTTGGGTATAAAGTGTTTTAATCCTACAATATATGGTGTAAAAATGTCTGAGTGCTGCCCTCTTCAGGTTGAACGGTGGCTACTGCAGTTGAATTTTCCTATTGAAAGTTGTTTCCCCGCATGATGTAAGCAGGCACCAGCTCACCACCCCCTTGGTACAAGCTCACCACGCCCTTGGCATAGGCTCAGCCCCTGGTATAAAAACATCTTGTTCCATCAAAACCACTGTAGCAAGTCGGGAGTTGGAATTGCGAATATTGAAAACGATCAGGATAGCATATATTAGCATCTAGTTAGCATTTCATTTATATAGTTATTTCGATTATTTTGTGTAGCCTAGGTAGTTAATTAGCATAGTTGTTAGTGTAGTATTGTTAGAAGCATATTTAGTTAGTAGCATAGTATTGTATCAGTTAGGATAGCTTCTCAAGTTAGCATAGATTTTTAGCATTAGCTTTACAGTATCTGTATTTAGAACAGTGGTTAGGATGGGACGTAGGTGTAGTGTTGCTGGTTGCAACAGCACTGCTATACTACATAGCTTTCCAGCAGACTTGGAAATTAGGCACCAGTGGTTGCATGCACTTGGCCTGGAAGACCGTGAAATCCTGTCTAGAGCTGGAGTGTGCAACCTGCATTTTACGCAATGGAAGTGGAAACGGGATTCTCCAAACAGCTCGCGCTGAAAAGTGAAGCAGTGCCAAACGCTGATCCTGCTGCATGGACTCCACAACCGCAGCGGCATCTTGATGTGAGTGAGCATATATTTTTAATCACAATTTATGTTCCTTCCTATTAGGAAACAAAACATTGTGCTTTTGTAAAATAAAGAAAATAAACAGGGTATGCTTTCTGCCTCTCCGTCTCTGTGAACATTTTTTCTGGAGCACGTCTCTAAACTTAAACAAAACTCAGCGAATACTAGTCACACAGGCATAAGCAATATGTAAGCAATAAGGTACGAGAGGCTGTGCTGTATCGTGAATAAGTAACGGCTGAAGGGCGTTGTTAGGCACGACGCAAAGCGACCCCTTCAGCCGTTACTTATTCACGATACAGCACTTGTCTCGAGTACCTTATTGCTTTTATAAAACGGTTACCACACAATACAACTATTAAAGCCGAAAAACATGTATCTATGCAACTTTTATGAAGTAAAATCACTAAAAGCATTCCTTCCGCTGGAAAAAATAGTCCCTGACCGTAAACAGCAACAAAAGTTACATACATTATTTCGCCAATAGATGGCGGCAAAGACCGTCTTTATGAGTGAGTCAGTCAGTAGAGAAGACTTTTACATTGAAAGGAATCAAACTTGTGAACACGGACAAGGAAGACGCAACTGACAGATGACTGTGGGCACGGAAAAACTCCTTAACTGTTAAAAGGACAAGATATCGCAGCGGACATTCAAACAGATTTTTTTTTTATTATGAATATGACTGACCTGAAGGAAAATGCTATATCTACTGTAAATGCAGGTACACTCGCTTACTCGATCTCTCACAATACTCTACTATAGCTTCAATGAACAATATCAATGAGATCAAACATGTGTTTAAGTTACTAAGAGTGGTTGTTAGGGGTGTTGTGTAGTAATACATAGAACAGTTGGGTGAAGCGGTCATAGCCGTGTTTTATCGTGAATATAGCACAGCTATTGACCAATCAGAATCAAGGATTGGAACTAACCGTTTTATAAACATTTATAAACATTAAGTCTCTGCTATTAAATTATCTAATTCAAAATGAAAACAAATATTCTCTGTTTATGTAATCTGTATGAAAAGATAGAGATGTAAGATAAAGATAGACATGAGTCACACGACTTTCAATAGTTATTTTTCTAGCTGACTAACGGGTTTATGAGTATTGAATGGCTTTTCTGAGGTGAAGGGTTGGGGTCAGAATCCCTTGTCTCTTCAATTTAAAAATGTATCCTTTTAAATGATTACTTTATTCTTATTAAAAATTCAATAATCAAGTATATCCATGTATTCATATAGTCTCTGTAAGTGTTTAACCGTTTTCTTTTAGGTGCATTCCAATGTGTGCCCTTGGGTTGTGCTCACACGCAAGGCCTTTTGATGATAACTTTCTTGGGATTCAGAGAGTGGCTAAAAGGACTCTGCACCCAGGTGTTGCATATATATCTGCTTTTGGGTGACTTGTATAAGTTAGAGAGTCATTATATCTATATATCTGCATCTATATATCTGTCTTAGTTAGCTTGCATAAGTTAAAGGTCAATATATACATAATTTTACCTTTTGTTCATTAAGTGAACTTCCTCATGTGTATTTCTCTAGGGAGTAAAAGGGATTATTGTCGTTCCTGCTTCCTAAGGAGTGAAATGTGTTATCAGTCTGTTATGGTGTGCTACTCTTATGATAATGAGCTCAGGCCTTCTTCAACCTTGAAGAGGACTGTTGTTCGTTAGTATGGTGTGTGCGTTTGACGTTCTTTGCAGGTTCTGAACTCTGTGATGTACAACTTATGGACTCGAAGATACCACTCTCAGACCCAGAGAGGTCACCGCAGACTTAAATCTCGGAATTGGGCGACAACTGTTCTGATTAACGACAAGATACCTACTTATCTATCTGCTATGGATTATTGTTTAGACTTTATGTTCTCTTAGCCAATCAGAAGTGAATGTTTATGTAATGCATGTCCTTGGAAAAGGTATAATTGGTGTAAGATTTTTGTGTAAGGTAGAGTTAGATTGCGACCTCCTCGTGAGACTTTGATGCTAGCTCTACCAAATTTAACTGCAAACTATTCTTCAGTAAATTTTTACTTATTTGATTGAACTTCACAACTCCTGGTCTTCTTTCATCATATCTGGTCCTGGGTCTGACAACTGTACCCCCCTTACATTGGTAAATGTGATGTTACATGACGTGGTTGTTCTCAAGCTGTTTTATACAAGCTCTTTCCAGATTTGCAGATTGAGCTAAAGCTGAAAGTTAGTTATTTTACAAACACCTTAAAAGTGGCATATTAAAGGTGACAATTAAGTGCAAATCTTACTGCGATTATGGATGGCTGTGCTACAAATAATGTGAAGTTCAGGAAGTAACAGAGAAAAAAAAACAAAGATTAAAAGATATTAGATACTAGAATAGGAATCCATATCAGTTTCAATTAAAAATAGAATTGTTAACGATTAGTTTGCATCCACACCTGACATGTTTATCTGTTAATTCCTGAACTTTTACAGTAGGCCTACTTGGATGTTCATTCATTGACACGTCTCCGTCTTTTTCTATCTCTCTCATGTTGGCACAGCCATCAGAGTTGGTGCTCGATAGAGATAAGTTCTTTGAAAAAGGCTGATATTTTTCGTTTTGACATGCGTTTCTGACATGGAAAGCTGATCCTAGCTTTCCCCGTGCGAATTTTGGCGCTCGTTTTTCCCCCCGACTGCTGCAAGTGTGTTGTCTCATTTTAATACGTCAACACAACAAACATAAGAAACATGTACATTTACATGTAAATTTATGTAGTCGCCAGTGGCGATCTCAGCAAAAATACCACTCGCAAATATATATTTTTTTGGTCGCAAATGTGACAGTTTTAGTCGAAGTCTGGAGCCCTGCAGTCCAGGAACAGAAACACAGATATATAGAGATTTTCAAGGTGTAAAATAACTGTACTATTGAAGTTGATGTGGGAGTAGTTCAAAACCCCCTCAGGCCAAAGTTTCAGCTGAGACAGATAGAGATGTGTGGCAGGGGGTTAGCAGTTGGTACCACAGCTGGGCTAAATGAGCTACAGTCAATACAACTGTCAATTTATAAATTCCCGATGGATACACTCAAGTCCCATCCTACATTGTTTTTCCTCACTCGTGTATAATAGGAAGGAAACAATCGAGAAGAAAAAAATACCACAATTTCCATTTCATGCTGACTTCAATATACAACTCAACTAATGTGTGGTCACAGATGTGAGTCAGTTGCCTGTTAAAATGCTTTGAACATGGCTCATCCAATCATATTTTAAAGCCAGAATTGTATATTAAAATATAAGTTAACAGACTGAATAGATACTTTTGATTTGTGAAATTAATTAGCGAGAGATCTAAGCTGGCTGACCATTTTCCCTTTTGTAATTCTTTGCTGTTTTCAGCATGAAAGAAGAAGAAACCTTAATGTAAAAACTTTTATTTTTTGTCGGTGAAGAAGGACAGGGTTTATAACGATTTATAAGCACAATTTAACCAACCCAAAAAATGTCCAAAAAATGTTGTATCGCGTAGCGCTGTGCTTAAGACGTACACTACAAAAACTGGGCCCTTACACCTTCAATAATATGATGTTAGTCAAGTGTAGATTGTACATGTGAATCCTCACATCTAAGATGAAACTTTCCACTTTCAAAACACTCTCCTTTGAGAAGATTTCCCTTATAATATGCGGGTACAGCCCCTGATGTTTGGTAGTTCTCTGAAATTGGGAATGAGAAAGGAAATCCTTGGTGTGTTTTAGCTGTCAGATGTGACGAGCCCCAAGGTGAGTATGAAGAGCTCTTATACTCCCGCTCTGGTAGAGAGTAAGCCAGGAATAATTAGAATTAGCCAACTGCCTATTTTTTTTTTTTAGACACAAAATAGTTAGGGGTTTGACAATGACAAGTGGGTGAGGTGGGCTCAGAAGTGACTAATGTGCTTCTCACCAGCCACGGCTCATCTGTGAGGGCAGGTGGGGCAGAGCCCAACCAAAATATTTGTTAAAACTGAATCAATAATAATAATAATAATAATAATTTGTTACATTTATATAGCGCTTTTCTGGGTCCTCAAAGCACTTCACATATGTAAGGGGGGAATCTCCTCAACCACCAGGAATGTGCAGCATCTACTTGGATGATGCGACGGCAGCCATATTGCGCCAGAACGCCCACCACACACCAGCTTATCGGTGGAGAGGAGAAGGTGATGAAGCCAATCAGTATATGGGGATGATTAGGAGGCCATGATGGACAGGGGCCAATGGGCAAATTTGGCTAGGTTACACCCCTACTCTTTTTCAAAGGACATCCTGGGATTTTTAATGACCACAGAGAGTCAGGACCTCGGTTTAACGTCTCATCCGAAGGACGGTGCTCTTTGACAGTATAGTGTCCCCGTCACTACACTGGGGCGTTAGGACCCACACAGACCACAGAGCACCCCCTACTGGCCTCACTAACACCTCTTCCAGCAGCAACCTGTTTTTTCTCAGGAGGTCTCCCATCCAAGTACTAACCAGGCTCAGCCCTGCTTAGCTTCAGTGGGCAACCAGTCTTGGGCTACAGGGTGATATGGCAGCTGGGATATGGCTATATGTACAATAATAAATTGTAAATGTGTTCAGCATTCTGAACTTTTTCAGATCTTTCAATCTAATGGGCAAATTAAGCTCGAGCAATTTACATTTACATTTGCAATTACGACCAGAGGCTACGAGAAAAAACATGTAGAGCAGCAGCTTTTGTTTCTGCTCTGACAGCCGCAAGGCCATGCTGAACGCTGTGAGTGTGCGTGTCTTCAAACCAAATATGGCCTTCAGCTGACAAAGTTTAAATCCCATCTGGCAAGTGCGCTTCTCGTAATGTCTTTTGTCTTTCCGTTCACCCTATGAAAGTAATCCGGTTGAATGCGTTTCCAGCTACCTCTGACAGAGGTCGAAACTGGACAAGCTCAAAATGTTTTAGAACCCGTTAGCATTGTCTAGTTGTGATCCGATCGACCAAAACACTTTTTAATACCAGGTGTAAACAGGCCCTGTAGTCTGCATTTGGCCAGTGACCAGTCTGGCATGTCTGTTCTTCATATCAAATTAATGAAAGTTTAAACGTGCTAATGTGAAATTTAAATCTGCTAAATAGATACTGTGTCGTGGCCGGGAGGGGTAAATCGGGCATGAATTAGCTTAAAACTCCTGTAGTCTGAGCCCGGCTTTAGGCAGTACTAAGATAGCATTCTATGAGTGCCTGTAAATTAACATTAGAGCGCCACCCTCAGGCTGAAAAACGCAAGGACGTTAGACCTCTGCCAAAAGTGTGTCTGCATGAGTTCAGCGATTAGAATATAAAGCTTACAAAATGTTTATCATAAACTAGCGCTAAGACCCAATCTGCCCAACCTATATTTAAGGTCAGGAGCCGCTACTGCTTCTCACCACCAATTAACCCAGGAGAAACTACAAGCCAACAAATGTTCTTTTTGGTTCTTTTTCTTGTGTTTTTCCTCTGCAGATGCAAAAGCACCTACATTTGCAAAACACAGATCATTGCCCATGGTGACCATTTACAATCACATAGACATGTTGTGTACCAAACTTTTTTTTCAAATTATTATGTAAATTAGGTGATACTAAATCAGTGGAAAATCTCTTGCTTGAAAATAACTCAATTTGGGTTGTTTTGCAATCTATCGCTGGGACAAATATGTATGAACCCAACCGTGAGTTATTTAAACCTAGCATGTTGGTTTGTTCATTTAAAGGTTGGATAGGCAATTTTGGAGAGGCTAACAATAGCAAGCTAGCTTTGAAAGCATGAGATCCCACCCTCACTTCAGAGGAATTGCCTACCCTACCTTTAACTATTATTTTTTACCTCGTACATGTTTCCAGATTAACTTAAATCTTGTACAAAATGTGTAAAATACGCTACACAACCACTGTGTTTACAGTTATAAGTTTTTATTCATTTATACAATATTACCTAGATTTAAACTTGTTTAACAAAAATTTTAGACAAACATCTAACATTTATAAGTATTCTTCTGTCGGTGTGTTGCTGAAATCTGAGCTGGTGATGCGCTGCCGTTTGATGGGGAAACTGCAAACCTCAGAGTGCTTGCTCTATATTTCTGATAGCTGAAAGATGTTGTGACTGACTCCTTATAACCTGTAAATAAACAAACAATAGAGTTCTGAGAACATATTTTAATATCCAAAGTAATTAGATTCAGTATTATAAAAAATTAAATCTGTTTATTTATAAAAAGAAAAAGGATTTTCCATCATGCGAAAAGATTCATGCTGACTGATGTGATAGCTGACTGACATCTCTGTATGTTTGTGTAAAATAAAATGATCAATAGCACAGTAAAGAATTTATAGATTAAATAAAATGTATACAAACCTTTATTTCAGTGAAGAAATGCACCAATTCACAGTCGCTGAAAACTGATCTCTCTGGAAAAGCCCGCACTCTGTTCAAATATTAATATTCAACAATATTTTTGATCTGACTGTAACGCCACTGTATGAATACTGAACTGAGCTGGACGCTGACATTTTTTCACAGAAATGCTTTATAGATTAAATAAACTTTACAACGGAACTGAATCAATACTGAACTGACTTCATCTGAACAACAGCCGAAATGCATCATTTTTCCTGTTATCACTGTAAAGCTGCTTTGAAACAATCTGTATTGTATAAAGCGCTATATAAATAAAGGTGACTTGACTTGTGTAACTTAACAGCTGGGTTGTTTCCATAACACTGGGTTTTTGTTGCATCGGAGGTATAGGGAAGGTGTGCATTGTTTCAACAGTCAGTGAGATTGACTCAGCATATAACCTAACAGCAGGGTAACACAAAAACTCAACCATGGAAAAAATAACCCCTAAAAAATTACCCAACAGGCTCAACCCAGTGTCAACCCATTGTCTTTTAGCGTCATCTATGAGGAATGTAGAAATATGATAAATTACTTTTCTCTAAGCTCCAATTACACAAGCTAACTTAGACAAGGCATCCCATGGGAAATAAATAGATATTTCATTTAACAGCTTGGTTTTCAGTAAATAAAGATGCAAATATTGATTGGGTATTAATATAAACATAACAGCTTAAAAATTTGCATTTTCAGTATGGGTGTGTGTAGTTTACATTGTAGAATTGTTTTTTTTTAAACAACGTAAGTTCTACAACGTGAGAACAGGCTTTATTTTACTCATAAATTGAAAAACCCCATTATAAAAACCCGTAGGAAAATCTGGAAGGAACCACTGGTGAATTAGTCTTCCTTGTTCTGACGTCCTCCCTGCACCTCTCTATTTTGTTGATCCTGGAACAACATTCTTGTCCGAAAATTTTGCCCTAACCCCATCCTTGCCACTAAATCAAACCCTACCCATAACTTATCCCCAAAATCAGAAGGAAAGGATAGGCGAATAACACTGATGTAGAAGCTTACCTGGTTGTATGCCTAAACTTAAATACATAAATAAATAAATAAATAAATATATCCCTCAAATATGATTGGTTGATTGGAATGTTGTTCCAGGATTAACAAAGATGTTGATCCAGGAACATGTTGTACTTAGTGAAATCACATTCACCGAGAAGCAGAAGAAAGAAATATACAAAAAGGCATGGTAACCACTAATAGAGATAATAGGCTAATGGAAAAATTATAGCATCTGGCTGTCTAATCCTGCTGTTTCGGGCTCTGTGACAGCACTGACCCCCAATTAGGGCTACAGATAGCAATAACAACGAAGTACTCAAATAACCCTGGATAATGGGATTATGGGTAGTTTTCTCAGTGCTAATCTCTGTCCACTAAAGTAGGAGGGGAAATTGAAACAGCAGACCTTTTATTGAGTCACTAAAGCTGTTTTCGTTATAAACTTCTTGTGTCAAGACATATTTACTCAAACTTACACTTCTACTCATTGTGATATGTTCACAGATTGGTTTTTGTAAGAAAGCATCTGCTAAGAAAGCTAATATATTCTCCTTTGGCATACTACACCTGGTGTTTGTCCTTGTGATGTTGAATTAAATAAATCACTGACTTCTCTTTGGTAGTCCATCGTATACGATAATGACATTCCACCTCATTTGCTGTGTACTCTTTCATGACTGTACTCTTTCAATTTCATGACACAAATTTTATTACATATTAGGCAAGTAAAGTCTGAGTTTGTAGGGGCAGGCATGGTTGAATGTCTCCGTAGTCTTTTTTGTTGTTTCCTTATATTTCTCTTAGATTCCAGCTGCACTATTCCTGTGTGGCAGAGCTGCTTCCAGGTGTTCGGTTTGCTGCTAATTCTTCCAGGCATGATGGATTAATTTGACACTTTCCTAGTGATGTTTTTAGTTGGTCTTTGTACCGCTTTTTCTGACCCCCTGCAGAACGGTGGCCCTGATGGAGCTGACCATAAAGGATTTGTCGTGGAAGACGATCTTGAGGCAGCCTAATAACATGCCCAAGCCAGCGTAGTTGATGTTCAGTGACTGTTGCCTCCATACTCTTGCAGTTTGTTCTAGCAAGCACTTCAGAATGTGGTACATGGTCATAGCATGTGATCCCCAAGATTCGCTGCAAGCACCTTAAATGTAAATGCTCCAGCAACCTTAGGTAATGGCTGCATATGACCCAGGCTTGACAGCTGTAAAGAAGAGTGGTGATGCAGACAGCTTTATAGATGGTAACTTTAGTGCACAATTGAAGGTGCTTATTTTGAAAGACCTTGCATCAAAGTTTGCCAAAGGCTGCAGAGGCTTGCCTTATCCGATTTTTTATTTTGTAATCGAGATTGCAGTCCTCTGATACAATACTGCCAAGTTACTTAAAGGATGGCACTATTGTAAGTGGTTGTTGTTCTATGGTAAAAACAGACATAGTAGGTGGTGCCTCCATTGGCATATCACTTCAGTTTCCATCCAACCTGAAGTCAACAGTGATCCCATTACTGCTTTCAAGCGTATCACGCAGAAGCTTTGTGACACATAGGAGGTAGATGTTAAAAAGTACTTAAAAAGATGTTACAAATCTTTTTTGGACAGCCAAATTTTGTCAAGATGTCCCAGAGCAGCTCTCGGTTCACAGTGTCGAATGCTTTGGAGAGATTGATAAATGGCATGAAGAGGTCCTGATGTTGTTCACAGCATTTTTCTTGAAGCTGTCTCACTGTGAAAATCATGTCCACAGTACTCCGATTCTTTCTGAAACCACACTGTGACTCTGGCAACAAATGTTCGGTTAGGTTTTCCACCAGTCTACATATCATGATTTTTGCCAGGACCTTACCTGCGTCAGCTAGCAGCGATATACCTCGACTGTTGCTACAAATAGATTTGTCACCCTTGTTTTTAAATAAAATTTAAACAATGTTTGCATCCCTCCATTGTTGAGGGACACACTCCTGTTTCCAGACCTGCAGGATATATTGATGAATCATCCTGGTACACAGGTACTGTAGCCACCCTGTTTAAGGAGCTCTGCTGGGATGCCGTCATTGGGTCTGTCACTTCAAGAACCCCAGCATAACTGCACATTAAACACTAACAAGTATCCCCACTTTTCTCAAAAACCGAAAATAACTTTTGGAAAATTAATTGGTCAGAGCACAATCAACAAGCAGCAGCATCTTTTTTGTGTGTGTGTGAAGGCTCCTATAGGTGCAGTTTATTGTAATAAAGTCAATTTCAGCATTTAGTTTGAATGTTATGTTATATTTTAGCTAGAACTTCACATGATTCTCTCAAGAAATTGTTTCAGACCTATACCCACAAAAAATAAATAAATACAATTTATAAATACCAGTGAAAGATGTTCTCTTCAAGTTCTTGGACTCTCTTGCTGCCTGTTTTAGTCATTTCAGTACATTGCAGACTGAATTTCTTTTTTTACTACACAATGGATCATGCGAGATAGAGATCACTCCTTTTCATGGTAGTTATAATTGACCGACATGAAAGCCCACAAATCCATGTTCTGAAACAACATTTTTCCCATAATACCCATGAATAGATGACTTCATCATCTACTATAAAAGGATCCAAGGTTACTGATTTGTTGCTATAGATACAGATCTCAGATTTGTAGTTGTGCTCTAACACCAATCTTTCTCACATTAAAAGGTCGAATTCACCTCAGCATAAAAATAACTGTATTGAGGTCTAGTGCATTTTGTATGAGAGATCCCAACATAGGTTAGGATAATCTTACTTTCAACAATGATTAAAAGCGTTATTAGAATTCCCTTCTGACCCCAGCCACCCCATTACACCCTGCTTGGTTGCCACTGGATACAAGAGACCACTCTGGAGCGTATTGGCTATTATGGACCATTATCTTAAGTAAGGAGCTAAAACCACAGATGCAATGGTTGCATGACATGCATGAATTTGTCAGTTTTAATCAAGCAGTGCATTTAAAATATCGGATTTGAAAGTCAATATGTCTGAAATGCTCAGGCTGTGCACTATTAATGTTCTTGAAGGGTTATACAGGTTATCCAGGGTTATACAGCCACATTATACAGTTTTTAGATATAATTATATAATAAGACATGAATGTCACTGCATTATTTAACAAAATATCAAACAAGTGGTATTTTGAAAAACAAGCTGAGATGTGCAGGTGAAAGGTTGTTTACCTTTCTGTCTTATCTTTGGTGGTTCTGTATTATCCATCTCTATGTATACAGTATTTTAAATGTGATTTAAATATATCCACTAATTTGTTTAATTGATTAGGGGAATCTGAATAAAATAGAAGCTGAATAGAATTAGCCGTAGGTATAATATTTGATTATGTTATACATAATGTAGGTTATAGGCTACACAATACTTGTTACTTGATAATACTTAAAAACTCATGGGGCCGTATGCACCAAAAAAAATGTTTTATCTTACCACTAGGAGTTCTCCTAAGAGCTCCTAAGAGTTTTGGCTTAAAACCAGTCATTTTTTATGAGTGCGCTCTTTTAATTTACACACAGTAGTTTGTAGAGAAGCATAGCAGGCAGACAGTGGGAAGGACAAATATATAATGATAGAAATGTATACGTGTGTGTGTGTTTTTTTTTTTTTTTTACCAAGTATTGTGTAGCCTATAAAATAAATTTTGTATTATGAATAACAATAAAGTATTACACCTACAGCTAATTCTAATCAGTTTTTATTCTCTTCAGTTTCTCCATAATCAATTTAACTAATTAGTGGATATATTTAAACCACAAAATACTGTACAGATAGAGTGATGGATAATACAGAACCACCAAAGATAAGACAAAAAAGATAAACCTGACTGTTTAAATTAAGAAAACACCTTTTAAAATGATACATTTTTAAAAGTTCAATGTAATTGTAATATTTCAGTATATTTACTCAGTTGCAACTCAGATTGACAACACTTACTAAAATTAATACATTGATATACAAAATAATACAATAAATACAAAATACATTTACTAAAATTAAGCGACGGAGCCCTCATTTTTAAGAGTTGCCCCTACATTTCCACATTAGGAGCAACATTTAGCCTTAAGATTGTTTGTGAACATGGCCCCTGGCTAGGGACTCTTAGGAAACCTCCTAGTGGTAAGCTAAAATTATTTGTGAATACAGACCCTGGCGTGCACCTGTGAATTGGGGTATTGATAGCAGATTCTAGACGGGACGGCGTCACAGTATTGTATGTATTAGCAACTGGAGGCAGCACAAAAATAGTACACTGGCAACAAGAAATTGTTCAAAATATTGTATTGACAACTGGAAATTGTCTGAATTGTCACAAGTGAGTTAGTGTTCGTAAAGTTGTTCAACACTCACTGGTTGTCAAACGTAGCAGAACGTGTAATTCCTCACAATAACTGTAGAGTAGACATGGTTACTCTCTGCTAGAAAAGTGCCAGCATTATTTGTTTGCAGATGCTACATGGTGTTGTATTTTGTCATCAATGCAATACTATCCATACATTTGCGGCTAAGTGTCCGAATTCATCTAAATCAATCTGCTTAAATTACACTGCAATTAATTACTGATTTAAGAGTGTCAGATTGCCAGAAGTTAATGTGAATAACGGGGACCTATTATGCCCCTTTTTACAAGATGTAATATAAGTCTGAATGTGTCCAGAATGTGTATGTGAAGTAATTTTTTTAATGAAAGGAAAAACTTGCTGTTCTCTTTCACGTCTTATTGCACTTTAACTGTCAAATACACACAATGTTCACATAAACACAGTCGGTTATATCTGTGAACGTAAACAGCAAGTAAAGAAATCGCATGTGTGTATATTACAGTAGATGTGTATTAAAGTGAAAGCAGCGTAATATACTGTACCTACTGCTATATATGCTGTTAAAATTAATCAAACAACAAAAGAAAAACAGAAAATCACTCACTGCTCTTGATTGAATAACGTTTACAGCTTTAATAAGAATGCATTTCTTGCTTGAATGCTGCTGTTAAATGCTCTGGGAAGATAAACATGGCGGACTGTGTACAGCTCACTTAGGGCGGGGTCTATGCTTATAGGGCAGAGTCCGTCAGCAGTCGTGGGCAGGGCCTGTGCAATGTGACGTCACATTACATAGAAACTGCAAATGGCTTATTCTGAGACACTGCTTATGATTAATCGGGATAAAAAAAAAAAAAAAAGGAGTGGGAGGATTTTTACCATTATAGGGTGGTTGTGTACACACAATGCCAACACATTTATGTTCAAACACCATGTAAAAGTGAATTCTGCATAATAAGTCCCCTTTAAAATTATATATTATATGTGTTGTAGTTTATTTAAAAATGTACAATATCATCCATGAAGGTTTATGAGGTCTGTCATGCTCCACTAACTTTCTTACCCATGCATGAATTTTCACAATTACTGTGGTAATATCATGCCAGCTTGCCATCAAATCTGGTAAAAATCGTACAAAACCCAGTTTCGCAGACCATAATATTAATAAATGTTGTCACACCAGGAAAAGAACACATATCCAGGAAAAGAACACATATCCACAAAACAAATCTCTTACCTTTCGCTTTGACCGTTCAGACTTCTTGGACATATTTTTCATTTTTTTATGAAGATGATATAATACCTGGAATAAAAAAGCCACATTAATGCCTAAGAGTGTATACCATTACTCATCCACCATTAAACAAGAGGTTACATATTACATTTTTACAACAGGTATGACAAAAACAGTAGTATGACATTTACACATAATAAATACATTGATTACATTAAATGCATGAGTAAACAATCTAACTCACAATAAATGTAATAAAAGTAGTCTAATGTTTAGTGGCATTCTTCTGAACTAGCAAATAAAAGCCATACACTTCACGGAATGCTGATGTCCATACTCATAATGTAAATGTTTAAAGAGCGCATGAAATCTGTTGAAAGGAACAGCTTTCTATCCTGTGTTGACATTTACTTTATTGAAAAGATTGTTTGGGAAAAAAATCTCATATCTAAAGAAAATAGCTCATAGTCTTTGAATTATTATTTGCTACTTGTTAAGCCCCTTTCACACATTGATCCCAGAACAGTGGCATAGAATTGCTAGAGTGCCTTCTGTGTGAAAGCAAACGCGTCCCGGGATTGATTCCGGGATCAATCCTGGGATGGGGACCAACTAATATTGCTGGGATCTGTCCCGGAACGCGTCCTGTGTGAACAAAAGTCAAGTCAAGTCACCTTCATTTATATAGCGCGTTTAACAATATGAATTGTTTCAAAGCAGCTTTACAGTGATAATAGGAAATTACAGTAACAGAGATTGTTTTGGCTTTACACCAGCTCTAAAATAAAGTTATTGTCCAGCTAAAGTTAGTTTTGATTGATTCACTTCCGTTGCGAAGATCATTAGTTTATTAACTTAGGGGCCGCTAACACGACACCGTTCTAACAGAAAACCCTCAACGCGTTCCGGCCGCCCAAAACAGTGCCTGGTGTCTCGAGAACGCACTCCCATAAATAGGTTCCAAGGTGCAAATGATTATCAGTTATCTCTGCGCAAACCTACGCAACCTCTGCGCAAACCTCTGCGCAAACACCGACATCGCACACATGTGCATCATGTGTTCAGTCCATAGGTATGCGCGTTTGAATATATATGTGCGCAGGCGTATAGTCCTTCTTTACAAATCAACCCTCAACAAACTACTTGTCTGGCCTTAAAAATGTATAATACAGAATTATTTATCGCGTCCACGTAGCCACGTGGTGACTCTGTATAGATAAAACGACAACGTTTTATTCAATACAGAGATAAAGCGAAGGGACGGAGGCCTTCACAGGGGAGAAACTAATTGACACTTCAGGACTGTGTTGTCGTCCAGGCGCAGGTCCACCATCAGATCTGGATATGGCGGACTGCAGTAAACCTTGGGATAAACAGAGAGACTAATATTAGCGTAGACGCCATCCTTCTTATGATGTAACAAGTACATCAGGATTTATGGGAAGTGTTCCCGGTTCCGGCTGACCTAATCTATGCAGCCTAACATTGAATTATAGATGTCTATAATGTGTTATGTGTATACTACGCCAAAGATATGTGTTTTTAGTCTAGATTTGAACTGACAGAGTGTGTCTGCTTCCCGGACAATGTTAGGAAGACTGTTCCAAAGTTTTGGTGCTAAATAGGAAAAGGATTACCGCCAGCAGTCGATTTTGATATTCTAGGTATTATCAACTGGCCGGAATTTTGAGATCGCAATAGACGTGAAGGACTATAATGCGTTAAGAACTCGCTCAAGTGCTGCGGAGCTAAACAGTTTAGTGCTTTGTAAGTAATCAGCAATATTTTTAAATTTATACAATGTTTAATAGGGAGCCAATACAGAGTTGACAGAACCGGGCTAATATGGTCATACTTCCTGGTTCTGGTAAGAACTCTAGCTGCTGCATTTTGGACCAGCTGTAGTTTATTTATTAAGCATGCAGGGCAACCACCCATAATAGCATTACAATAATCTAGCCTTGAGGTCATGAACGCATGAACTAATTGTTCCGCATTTGTCAATGAGAGCATATGACGTAATTTAGATATATTTTTAAGATGGAAAAATGCGGTTGTACAGATACTAGACTCGTGACTTTCAAATGAAAAATTGGTATCAAAGAGCACACCCAGGTTCCTAACCGACGACGAAGACTTGACAGAGCAGCCATCAAGTGTTAGACAGTATTCTAGGTTATTACGTATGGAGGACCAAACCTGCAGAAATTAAAAATGAATAGATAAATAAATAAATAGATAAATAAATGTGATAAATAGATAAATAAATGTGATAATAGGAAAATAAAGAAATAAATAAATGACTTGATAAAATAAATATTCATTTTTAATCAAATTCATTTTTGTATTATTTTTTCCCCTTAATGTATTATTTTCTGCTTTTATACATTTTTACATTTGTTAAAAATCGTTTTAACTTTTATTTATTCGTTAATTATTTATTTATTTATATATTTATTCTTACATTTATTGTTTATATTTATTTATGCATTCATTTATTTATAGATTTATTTATTTATTGATTCATTTATTTTTACATTTATTTATTTATTGATTCATTTATTTTTACATTTCTTTGTGTAACATGGAAATGAGGAAGGCGGTCCTTGTGTAGCTTCAGTGCATCATTGGTTGAGAGCGGTTGAGAGCTCACGAATAGAATCGTCAGGCTTAGCTAATAGAGAGGAGATGTTTAAAAAAACAAAAAAACAAAACAAATGGCGGCAAGAAATAATTCATTGTCCAGTTTGCTACGGGATGTGGCAGATCAGCTGGAGAGTTGTAAGTACTTAACCTCATAAAAAATTTTTTTTTAAAAAATCCCTTTCCCTTTAAAACCTCACTTATCGGGCTTATGCTACTCTGAATAATGCCTGAACTTCGTATTTTGAGCACTTCTTGCGTTGTTGTTGTTTTTGCCTCTTCATGATGACTCGCTTAATTTAGTCCTAATTTGTAAGTCGCTTTGGATAAAAGCGTCTGCTAAATGACTAAATGTAAAATGTGAATGTAAGTAATTTTCACCTAATCGCATTATGGCGAAATATTTTGTAGCGTCAACTTTTTTTCCAGAAATAATAACACGAAGCTGAAACTACTTGTGTGATCCCTCTCAGCATCGTCGTTATCCCTCTCAGTATCGTCGTCGTCACCTATAATAGGGAAACGCGGCCCTGGATTGTTCCGATTTTCATACCATTTCAGTCATTTAGAGTGAAGATCTAGTCATTTATTACAGAACAGTCATTAGACTAGAAAACCAACCATCCACTGGGTGTCTGGGTGTCATAAACCCAGCGTCTGACGTCGACGCCGACGGTTCCACACTCGATGACGACGACGATACTGAGAGGGATAACAACGATGCTGAGAGGGATCACATAAGTAGTTTCAGCTTCGTGTTATTATTTCTGGAAAAATAGTTGACGCTACAAAATATTTCGGCATAATGCGATTAGGTGAAAATTACTTACAACTCTCCAGCTGATCTGCCACATCCCGTAGCAAACTGGACAACGAATTATTTCTTGCCGCCATTTGTTTTGTTTTTTTGTTTTTTTAAACATCTCCTCTCTATTAGTTAAGCCTGACGATTCTATTCGTGAGCTCTCAACCGCTCTCAACCAATGATGCACTGAAGCTACACAAGGACCGCCTTCCTCATTTCCATGTTACACAAAGAAATGTAAAAATAAATGAATCAATAAATAAATGTAAAAATAAATGAATCAATAAATAAATAAATCTATAAATAAATGAATGCATAAATAAATAAATAAATATAAACAATAAACGTAAGAATAAATATAAAAATATAAAAATAAATAAATAAATAATTAACGAATAAATAAAAGTTAAAACGATTTTTAACAAATGTAAAAATGTATAAAAGCAGAAAATAATACATTAAGGGGAAAAATAATACAAAAATGAATTTGATTAAAATGAATCATATTTATTTTATCAAGTCGTTTCTTTCTTTCTTTATTTTCCTATTATCACATTTATTTATCTATTTATCACATTTATTTATCTATTTATCTATTTATTTATTTATTTAATTTCTGCAGGTTTGGTCCTCCAAAAAGTTTTTTGTCCAATAATTAGAATCTCTGTTTTGTCAGAATTAAGTGGTAGGAAATTACTAGTCATCCAGTTTTTTATTTTATACATTTTTTTTGTTATCCATTCCAACAAAAGGCAGGACAAATGCCATAAGGGGTGTGTCGTAGTGATGATGCATATGTCGACTCTTTGGGGGTTTTAAATGCAGATCAATGTTCACATTGCACATTAACAAAGGGTGCTTCTCCTTTCTTATTTGTGCATCCTTGTTTCCTTTCCTCGATTCCTTTCATCACATCTTAGCTCCACCATTGGAGGATGTAGGAGCGAGGAAACGAGGAAGCATAAATTTGAGTATTGAGAAGCACTCAAAGAAGAAAGTTTGTGTTCGTCAAGGAACAAAGAAATGACGACATCCTGATGTCACGTCTTTACGAGATCTTTACGGAATGTGTGTGAAGTTGAACGCACGCACAGATTCCAGAAAATCACTGGCAGTGTGAATGAACCAAAATCAAGCGATCCCAGGACAAATCCCGGGACACATCAGTGTATTTTCTGGAATCTCTGTATGAAAGGGGCTTTAGTCAGTTGTAATGGGGTTTAGAACAAAGAGACATTCTCATTATAAGAATCTGACTGGACCAAAACTTTTATGGTCCAAGATGAGTTATCAACATTTCTGGTCCAAAAGATAAATTCTGTAAATTTTAAAATACATATTTTAGCTAAAAGTAAATTTTGTTAACATATGACTACAAAGTATAGATACTCAAAACTAACACATATGAACTAAAATCCATATACCTCTATTTTGATTTAATGTTTATCTAAACGGCTAAACCTCAAAGTATTGGTCACAGTCCAAGCATGGCGATATTGATTGTTGGTCATAATTCCACAATTACTGTACTGTTATTGAAAACTTCTCGGTTACGTATGGCAACCCTCGTTCCCCGAGGAGGGAACAGAAATGTACGTCAGAAGTGATTCTGATAAATGGGGATCTCGCTCGAGAGCCTACTACTTCGACTGTAACTAAACGAGCCAATGCACATTGGCATGCGATAATTGCACCAGCTGCTGTGCATTGCGGCACAAGCATATAATGAGCGCCATCCTTGTTTTTCCGCTGAGGAGCCGGACTTGTGACTCGGCCGTACAGTGGAAGCTCAGTAACTGTGGTGAGGGGACGTACGCCTCCGTTCCCTCCTCGGGGAACGAGGGTTACCATACATACATACGTAACCGAGACATTCCCCTTAATCAGCTCACTATTATGTAAGTCAGAAGTGATTCTGGCGAATGGGGATATCTACCAAAACACCACTGCTGCTGGCCCTTCCAGCGCTCCGCTTGAGCTTCCTGGCCTGACCGCAGTTTTGGGAAGAAAGTAGGAGCTCTAAGCAGAGAAGGTCAGTCACTGCTGTTCCGCAAGACCCACTCAGTGTGACTTATTGTATAACGCTGGGAAAGCGTGCCCTTGGGGAAGGGAAAGCTGCGGAAGCCACATCCTACCCCGGAGGGAGGCATTGTGATGGTTACACATATGGACTAGCCAAGCAGGGTAGTACAACTTATGGCAGTCTCTGGGGTGGTTCCAGCCTAGTTATTGGGGGGAAAGAACACCAGCAGAGATGACAGAGCGGGCTCTGTCGAGGGAAAGACATGGGCTCATCCGCAGATGAGCTGATCGTGGAGGAATACACATATGGGGTCGCCGCAGGGACCGCTACATATGGACACCCAGCCTAGCACAGGTTCCACAATGCATACGAGTGTAGGCCTGGCGTCAGACGCTCTGCAACGTCTGACTGCCACAGGGGTGACGGAGGAACTCAACAGGGTTATCCATTTCTGGGGAACACTACTGGAGCAAATAGACGCATGTATCCGGCCCAGCGGGGCGGGAGTGGCGTTGCAAGCCGACACTAAGAACGGGTCCTTTGCGCTACTGGCCACTGGGGGCGAGTATACAGGAAGATACTGGCTCTACACGCAGGCTATAGAATCTAGCGAATGTGTTAGGTGTTGCCCAGCCCACAGCTCTACATATATCTGTCAGCGAGGCGCCCAGGAGGAAGCAACACATCTAGTTGAGTGTGCTCGCAACTCGAAAGGGCAAGGCATGTCTTGGGACTGATATGCCAAAACAATAGCAACCACTATCCAGTGGACTAACCTCTGCTTGGAGACAGCCTTTCCCTTCTGCTGGCCTCCGTAACAGATGAAGAGCTGATCTGAGGTCCTGAAGCTTTGCGTTCTGTTCATGTATAACCGCAAGGAGCAGACAGGACAGAGAAAAGCTAGGGCTGGGTCTGCCTCCTCTGAAGGCAGCGCTTGCAGGTTCACTACCTAGTCCCTGAAGGGAGCAACGTGAGAGTTGGCCGCCCTGTATTCTAGGCATGATTCGTCAACCGAAAATGCTTGCAGGTCCCCTACCCTCTTGATGGAAGCCAGAGCAGTCAGGAGCACTTTCTGTGATAAAGATCGATTCATCTTTAAAAGACTGTGATCTCGATTCAAACACCCATGTGATTTTCCTCCATTTCCTCTGTCTATTAAACCTTTGGCAAAATCATATTGCAACATTCAAATCTGTGTTGGCGCTGCTGCCGCTGTCCTGAAGAAGCAGACTCGTCTTTTGAAATTTAAACAACTCTCAGATTGCAGAGCAGGAACAGCATTCACCGTCTGGCTCAGAAGCGAAAGACAAGGATGTGATGCACCTGCCGTTCATTATATGCTCGCGCCGTGATGCTCAGCAGCTGGTGCAATTATCGCATGCCAATGTGCATTGGCTCGTTTAGTTACACTGGATACACTCTCGAGCGAGATCCCCATTCGTCAGAATCACTTCTGACGTACGCAATAGTGAGCTGACGAAGGGGAACAGATGCACATTAATGATTTTCTACGATGAGGTCACTGCACATGCAACTGCAGATAACTTCCAGCTTTGCTAGAAGCAAACAGATTATGAGGAGTCTGGAAAAGATTTATCTTCTCGTGACATTTGGATAATCTTAGGCTACTATTTGTAGGTAACTTTATCTCTGAATACAAAAGGAATGAATTATGAAGTGCCCACCAAACACTCTGTGTGGGCGCATGGCCATCTGTTGCACCCTTGAATAAACTATGAATGCTCTCGAGCACGTTTGTAAAAGTTCTTGAGTTATGACCACGGTTATTTCCATGTCCACTCAGCCAGAGGTCCCTGATTAAAAATGATTATTCTTTTTTTTTTTCATAAATGAAGAAGAAAGCCTATTTTCTGAAGAAGTAATTCACTATTTTGTAGAGGGGGGTTAAAATGAAAATTTTCACCTGAGATTTGGAGCCATATTACATGCATCATTATTTTACAGTATTTTTACACAGAGATTGGTAGGTCTATTAGTAAAATCTGTTGACTTTTACAATCTTTGTTGCATTATATGCCAATGGTGACAGTTCAAAAATGGGAAAAAGCACTTCTTGGTTTTTTTTGCCCGAAGTTTGCATGCCTGTAACTGAATGAGTATTGCAGATCTCATAATATCCTTTTTGAATTTTGTTCTTAAACTTTTCAGTTGGTCTCTTAATTTTTAAGACCCAATATGGTTAATTTCCAGAGATATGGGGATCTCAATGTGGCTCCATGGGTAAACTGTACAAATTGTCAATGGTCAAAAACAAAATGTGAGTCACCTTGGATAAAGCTGATACTTTTTCTTTTAAAGAGGAATATCTGAAGAACAAAAATGTTGAAACCAGAAATGTATCTAATTATTTTCTATCAACACATTTGCATAGAATATACCTGTCTGAGTGCCATTAATATTCTTTTTACAAAGTTTGTGTGCCTGTAACTCTAAAAGTATTAAAGATATCTCAAAACAGTCCTAGATTCTCATTCTGAAGAAACTTTTCTCTTGAGAAAAGAAATCTTAATTTTTAAAGCCGTATATGATTCAATCCCACAGATATGAAGATCTCAATGTGGCTCAATGTTAAAATAGAAATGTATCTTGTTTGCCTCTATGTGCCAAATATACAGTATATACAGTCTTTTTCAGAAGTTTGCATGTCTGTTAATCATGAAGTGTTAAAGATATCTTAATATAATTTTATTTTCATTTAGATAATTGTTCCTATGAAACTTTTTTGGAATCTTAATTTCAAAGACCCTATATGATTTAATCCCATATTGGGATGTCAATGTGACAGCAGTTATTATACTGTGTATTTTGAACTCTTGGCAGCTTCAGAAGCTGTTAAAATGAACAAAATCCCTGTATCCAAATATCCCTGAAACTGATTCAAATATAGATTCTTATAAATACACGTTTGAGAGCAAATTAATGTGCCTCAACTTGACCATTTCAGTGTATTGTTGGCACTCTGAGAGGTACAGTGAGGAAAATAAGTATTTGAACACCCTGCTATTTTGCAAGTTTCCCACTTGGAAATCATGGAGGGGTCTGAAATTGTCATCGTAGGTGCATGTCCACTGTGAGAGACATAATGGTGAAAAACTACAGGAAACGTTTGACCTCTGTAATTGCAAACAAAGGCTACTGTACCAAATATTAACATTGATTTTCTCAGGTGTTCAAATATTTATTTGCAGCTGTATCATACAAATAAATAGTTAAAAAATCATACATTGTGATTTCTGGATTTTTTTTTTTTAGATTATGTCTCTCACAGTGGACATGCACCTACGATGACAATTTCAGACCCCTCCATGATTTCTAAGTGGGAGAACTTGCAAAATAGCAGGGTGTTCAAATACTTATTTTCCTCACTGTATGTTGTATGCAATTATTTTGATAGAGGTAAACAAGATACATTACAAGTAGTATTATTTGTTCTTCAGACATTCCTCTTTAAACACAATTACCCAGTTTCACAGACAAGGCTTAAGCTTAGAATATATCTTAGAATATGTCACTGCATTGTTTTGTCTCAAAATGCACACCAGTACTGTTTTTTTCTAAGGCACATTTTAAAAAAAGCTACTTAAATGTTTTAATTAAACTAAGGCCTAATCCTGGCTTAGTCTAAGCCTTGTCTGTGAAACCGGAACAATAAGCAGCTGTTTGAAAAGTATTCTTCATTCTGTTTTCGACCATTTAAAATGGGTAAAATTGAATAATTTGGACATATTCGCATTGGGATCCCCATATCTATGGGTTTGAACTATATAAGGCCTTAAAAATAAAGATTACAAAAGAAAAATTAATTAAAAATTAGAATCTTTAAGGATATTGATATTTTAATACTTTCTGAGTGACAGGCACACCGACTTTTGGGCACAAATTTATGGCACTCAGACAGATATATTCTATGCAATTATGTTTATAGAAAAAAATTATATGCATTTGTTTCAACATAATTTTTTCTTCAGATAGTCCTCTTTAAAGGAAAAAAGTATCGGCTTTATGCAGAGTGACACATTTGGTTTTTGAACACTGAAAATGTGTACAGTTACCAATTTACTCATGGAGCTACATTAAGATCCCCATGTCTCTGGAAATGAACCATACTGGGCCTTAAAAAATAAGATATAGGCTACGTTTGTTAATAATTGGAATCTAAAAGGTTATTAAGATATATTTAATAGTTATTATGTTGCAGGCATGCAAACTTGGAGCAAACATCAACAACAACACAAGAATAACAAAACCAAAGATTTGAGCGGGGAAATTTCTGAAATTCGGTTGATTTGACACGGAATGACCCCATGATGAATTATTAATCATGTTGACACGAGTTAGAGGAAACGCACACTGTCATAAAAAGTCAGTTCTGAGTAATTAAGCAATCACGCGCCAAGTAGTTTTCATTTAATAATTTCTTAGACGCTCCAGAAAACCCTCTCATCCTCACACTTTCATTTTAAACGATAAATCAGATAGGCTACAACATGAAACTTATAGCTTTGTAACAGGTATAAGTCCTCCCTCGATAGTTCTACAAGATTTTATCTTTTATCTTATGTCGAATCCTTACCTTGGCATAACAGCATGTGATCAAAACCAGCGGTAACAGATACCCTATCACGAGAATGGTCACTTTATAAGTGTGCTTGGCCACCCGTTCGGTCCAAATCTCCCAGCAGAACGTGCTATTGGGAGCCTTAGGGTGATCCGTCAAAATTTGGTGCTGCGCAACCGGGACTGCAAAGATAAAGGAAAGCATCCAAATAACACAAACGCCAATGAGCGCATTCCTCCGGTTACGAATACAGGGGGACTTTTTGGAGAGCACCACGGCAATGTACCTGTCCACGGACATGGCCACGAGCGTGAAAATGCTCACCAGCATGCTGACCGTAACAAAATAGTGCACAAATTTACACAGAAACGCCCCGAAGATCCACTCGGGAAGTGAGTATATGGTGGCCTGAAACGGGACGCAAAACAGGAGGAAAGATAAATCTGCTATGCTGAGATTTATGATGAAAATGTTAGTGGTACTTCTCGAGCGCCTTGACTTTATTTTCCCAATAACAACCATCACTAGAGTGTTTCCAACGATTCCCGAGAAAAATATACATCCAAAAATGACGGGCACAATCACTATCTCCGGACCAAAAGTGTCGGTCGTTTGGTTCGTGTCCATATGCTCCTCTGTCCAGATTACCGTTTCATTTCGGGATAACACCATGTTTACAAGGATTCGAGAAGACCGGTCGAAACAAAAGAACATAAGTCCGTTCAGAAGCACAGAACAATCACTCCCCAGTTTGGTTTCTCATTTTCTCAAGTTAGCGCGCGCTGACAAATCCTTGGCTCGGTTGTGGAGTACTCCAGTTACGCTGGGAAATGCACCGGCTGGGTATGAAGCACTAGATAGAACGCACATCATTCACTGGCGCGTGTTCTTTCCAGGGAAGACGCTGGAACACTGGCACCAGCTCAGTGGGGAAAGTTTTCGCCCGGAAGCGTTAAAAGATCCTTTGTCGTGATTTGGTCATGATCGATTCACTATTATTATGGCATAGCTTATCTGAAGATTAATTGGCCTATTAACTATATGTTACTTGTCATAACGATAACTATGTCGTTGGGTCAAAGAACACTATCATGTTTGTGTAGGCTATGTCATTATGAACTTGGCTTAGAAAAATTCAGAGGACCTTTACGCTTGTTCTCACATTATCTAGGTGTCAAGACGATACAGATAAGCAGGCGCAGACTCAGTGACTTGCTTGTTTGTATGCTGCATCTGATCTGCATAGCCTAGCCTACTAACCTGCTGATATCCACAACTCACAGTACTGATTTGTCAAAATATTTTTTTTTCCTAAAGTTTCATTAGTAGGACTTTCAAAAACCTTATAAACCTTTCATTCTTTATAAGAACCTACTAACACAAGCAGCGTTCCACCCACACAAATAACCTTAATAAAATGATGCAAGAGTGTTCAGTGAACTCAATAAAAGAAGAATATCCTTCCACTGTTTCCGTGATTTTATAGCAGCTGTTACTGTGCAGTTTTAAAATATGTTCCTGAATAGAATGTTCCATTTTGTTATGCGAAACAAAAGTCTTTGTGAAAACAATGCAATCTTTGTACTCTAGGTAGGGGGAGGGGGAGGGGGAGGGGGAGGGGGAGGGGGACATAAAAAAAAAAGCCTACACCTGATATTAATTAATAAAACATGAAGTAACTGTGTTAATGAAAACTATGATTTGATTGATATTAAAAGAATGAATGCAGAAAGCCTTGCACTTTAAGCAAAACCGCAAAGGTCAGGTAAAGTATAATAGACTTAAGACTTTTGTCTAAAGCCAAATGAATAGATTAATCCATGAAGGTGTCTTATTATAATTGCAAAAGCAATGTGGCAATGAATATTAAAGTTCAGTGAAAATTGCTTTAAAAAGATGTAGGAGAATCATTCAAAGTGGAATATTATTTTTTTATATGCTGGTGTTCTGATATTCACACTTTCCTGCATCTTTCACACTTTTAGCTCTAGGCAAGGAGGGATATTTTTCCATAATGTTGAAGTTACTCTTTTCTATACAATGAGTGTGGAGCTAAAAAAAATAAAATAAATACCAATGTGCTCTGTCAGTACATGATATTTGTTGTAGGAAATTAATATGCAACTGTATCTGGGATGGTTATTGAAATTCTCAGACTTTGTTTTAGTCTGACTTCTCAAGGGACGAAGGTTATGTGATTCTGGAGTTGGTTTTAATAGCTCTGAAACACCTGCAAACAGTGGTTGTTCAAGGCATACAACCTTGTTCTGGCACTGTGTTCTTCTCATCAGACAACATGTGGCAGATTTCCCATTGAGGAGACAAGGGAAGAGCAAAACCAGACTGTAATGCATTGGAGGAGGATAGGAACTGGAGTGATCTTATAGGATCATGATCACTTGTGTCCTTTTTTCCAGTGTGGTGATGTGCTGTGGTTATTTAATTGGTTATGGTGGTCCCAAGGAACTTGAGTGATTCAGTCATAACCGCAGCTGCACCTATTTTCTAGAAGAGGTGGGTTAATTTCCAAGAGGTAGAACGAGCAGCCCTGAGGCACTCTAGTGCTCATATGGAATTTTACAGGTTTTAGCCCAGGTGTTTGTGATCCACTGACCCAAAGATGGTGTTATATTTACTTGTCTCAGAGCAAAAGTTCACAAATTGCATTCTGATGTATTTGCCAAGTGTAGCAGAGGTGTAGCACTGTTCCCCTCAGAAGCAAGTAGCAGGAGGTAAGGGAATGGGACATGACACCATGCACCACAAGTGAATAGGGTGAAAAAAAGAAAAGAATTAATAGATATGACCATACTTCCCCAGTTGATCACACTAAGACATTGTTTTATATTACTATTTTTCTGGAATATTATGTTTAAATATAAAAATGAGGTATTATCTGATTAAAAATGCACAAATTTGCATACATTTTCAGAACAGAAGCCCGAACACTGGATAAAGACCGGTTTAAAATTATAATTTTGTTGACATATTAGAATTAAAGTTTTAACAGAGAGGATTTAATGTATTTTTATCACTACATTTAAATCAGAAAATACCGTCAACAGCCAGAAAAAATTTCAAAAATTTTCTTTAGCATTAAATCAAGCTCTGTAAAAACCTTCAGAATATAGATATGAATAAAACTGAAAAGTTTATATACAGTAGGCTATATGTATGCTAGTTTTTACCTCCTCTATAAGAAAACACTTAAATGCATATTTTGGTCTGAAAGAAGACATGTTTTGGAAGCAAAATGTTATGGAAGCAAAATAGCCCAAAATCTCAAAATTGACATGTGCTTGAAAAAAACAATAGTTTTGCCAGTATCACATTGGCATAAAGTAGGAGAGTAGTACCCAAGTACAAATGTAGGTATTCTTTTTAACAATACTGATGTCAAACATGTTCATTTGGAAATGACCACTGACATGCAGCTTCTAAAATCGAAAACATATACACCACAACAGTAACATTTATAAATTTTGTAGTCCAGTTCAAACATTTAGCAAATCACCTCAAATACTGTATTGCAATCCCATTTAAGCATTTGGCAAACACTTTAGGCCTAAGTGAAAGACACTTCATTCACTGATTGCACTCCCTGGGAATCGAACCCATGACCTATTTAGGTCAATGTTAAACTTCATCCATCAGTTTAGAAGCACTTGAACTCCTTTGTCTGGTTTCATTATCCATAACGGTCGAAACTAAGTACTGAATCCAGTTAAAATCAAACAGGAAATCAAGCTTACAGACAGAATAATATCTCTGTTTTGCTGATAAGATAGTTTTTACCAGCTTCATACGTGTATAAAATTGTGTTGTGCACAGATCTCTTTAAAGAGAGCATTGCCTATTCATCTGATGTAAGTATGCGATGCATTAATAAAATTGTAATAGGATACACAAAATAAACTAAAATAACCAATTGATATAAAACAAAATTTAAAATGAAATATTTTACAGTAACAGCCTACGTTCTTGCTGTCCACCCCTAAGGACTCTCTGCATCACTGGTTTTAGAATCACTGAAGCTAAAGCTTAGGGACAGTAATTGTTTGAATTGATATATAAACACAGCTGGTGTCGTCTTATCAGGCCTTGCAGCTCATGTTTTGTCTTTTGAGAAGTATATGGACATTATCCTCTTTGATATAAATGAAGTAGACATTTTGAGAGAGATAGGTGAAGTGGCAAGGATGAGGTGTGAGTTTTTACAGTAAATCTGTTTCATGTGTGATAGCAATTGGAGGTTCATGCAGAATTTTAGATATATTGTAAGTAGGTAAGCTGTAAGTGGTTTGAACAGTTGATTGTTAAGGGCATTATTGCTTGAAACATTGAGCATTAGACAATTACTTAAGACATATTTTTAGACTAACACTTTCCTCACCTGACTGATCTGATTATCTATTTTTTTCTCCCAGCACAGACAGAAATTTTGAAAAATAACCACAATGGTGTGAAGTAGCATAAAAAATTATATGATCAACTCATCAACTTTAACTCATCAAAATATATTTTTAAGTCAGTTTAATTTAATTTAAGTTGAAATGGCCTACACATCCCAGTTGATTGTACTTAACAATTTAAGGCAGTAACTTTTTTTTTTTATAGTGTTGCTAAAATGTATTTGTATCTTATATTTCAGATTCAGACATTTCACCCTTAAATCAGTTCATCTTTGTAAACCAAGGTTGTGCGGCAGTCAACGAGCATTTCCACACAGCATTGTGAAAATAAACATTGAAGGAAGTCAAGGAGAGGAACATGCATGGTTAGTGTTGCAATGTGTTAGCAGGGATGTGACTGATAGGAGAGGGGACTGAGATGTTTAAGGGCTGGGTAAGAGTGATAATGTTTCCAGCTGCTAGAAAATAGCTGGCACAAGCTTTTGGAAAAAATCCTCTGTGCCCATGGGGCGGGAGAAGCTCTTTCAGTTAAATGTTATTTTAAAGGCTTTTGGTTGTCTTTATTCAAGGTGATTGTTTAGAACCTCCTTCGGGGAGGGGGTGTGATGAATGCTCTGCCTTCCCTTCAAACAAGGTTTCCAAATTACCTCTTTATACAACATTCTCCCTGCACTCTTTCTGCCATACAATTAATATTTTTGTATTGTCGTGAAAAGTTGTAAAAGTTGTAAATTGTTTTTAAAAAGCATCTTCTCTAATCCCATTGGGTTCATCTGGACTCTCTGGCACACAGAATTTGAAAACTCCTGTTCAAGTTTGTTTATGTATAATAACCAGAATCAGAAACCAAAATTGTTTTGCTGAGTTGTGAGTTGGTTTGTGTGTGTTCATCTCTGTCATTATTCCTATTTGACTTTTGAATGAGCGTCATAGTGTTCTGATACCTAGAATAAGGTTAAGAGCTGTCAACATAATTGATGTTTCCATACTCCTCATTTTGAGGGTTGTTGAAGTGGCATGTTGCTGAGGTTATGCAACCACACAACCAATGCGGTTGTGTTGCACTGTACAGTCAGTTTTTAAAGCAGACATTAAAATATTTTTTTTCAAAGCCTCGACACACACACACACACACATATACATATATATATATATATATATATATATATATATATATATATATATATATATATATATATATATATATATACTGTACATGTATGTGTATGTGTATATATATATATACAATAAAGTAGTGACTGAATGTACTGTGTCCTCTCTTCAATAAAGAAATTCTCTTCACATCATTCACAATCAAATTAAAATGCTCGTATACAACTCAGTGCCAGGATAATTATAGGTACTGCCTCACATCTTTTTTTCTTTTTTCTTTTCTGTATCCATTCTTGACAGGACATCTCAAAGAAGAAATGGTGGTAACACTTTACAATAAGGTTCAGTTCGTTAACAGAGGTTAATGCATTGGTGTCACAAACCGCTCCGAGACACCAAGGTTAGATCCAAATGCAGCTTTATTGGCTGGGGCAATCCAGAGGCGTAATCCAATGTACAGGCTAGGGTCACACACAGGCAGGCAGTCAAAACAAAGAAACAAACAGGCAGGGACCAGAGGCAAGAGAGTAATCCAGGGAACAGGGCAAGATATCAAAAACCAAGAAACAAGAAAACCAGGGAAACGCTCAGAAATGCAGTGTAACACTTAACAAGACTTCACGGTGAGTGAATGAATGAACAAGGTATATATAGACTGAGACTAACAGGATGATAAGACAAAAGGTGAATGCAATCAGTGAATGAGGTACAGGTGAATGTGATCAGTGATAATGAGTCCAGGCAGTGGGTTCTGGGAAATGTAGTTTGAGAGTGATAATGGTCTATTGTGGAGTGCTCTCTGGTGGCTCTCAAGGGCAACTCCAGCTGGTGATCGTTACAATTGGGCATCATCAACTAACACAGCATTTATTAACGTTACTTTCTCAGATAGTATTTGTTTTAGATTTCAGTTAATGTTGGTAAATTATAAATTATACATATAATTAACAATGAAATATAATATATTTATGAATTGCATTAACAAGTTAAAATAATCTATTTCCATTATATGATTTTTTGTAGATGTTTTGTGAGACTGGATTCTATTTATTTCTGATTCTTAATGCATATTGAGTATATTGATTGTTATAGTGTAACTGTAATTGTTAACTGTTAGTGCCCATTTGCAGATACTTGTAGAGAAACTGGAAATGGGATACCATTAATTTAATGCTCAACTGAGGCAATTTAAATCAAAATCTTTTCTGAAGTGTACAAAGTATCACTTTTTTCCCACAGGTGACTCAAACTTCCTCTATTTGATTGTGAGAATTGGATTAGTGAAATTCCTTTGAAATGTCCGAACAACCACTGTCCAAAAACAAAATATACTCCCATGAATCTCTTACTGCAAGAGGTTTATGGAGAGGCAGAGCCACAGATATTATTGCCATGCTCTGTGATCCACTGAACCCTCTCAATACTGAAGTCAGTCCTAGGGGAAATCGGCAAGTGTTATTCTATATTATCTTCCAGTCAATCCAGCTGTTCTCAGTGGCCTTGAACTCACATGATCCTTCTACTAATCTCAAATGTTCAATTCTGGTCTGATCAGCCTTGCAAGAACACAAAACTGGATGGTAGATGAAAGGTGAATGACGCAAGCAAACTATAAAAAGCAAAGCTCCACAATTGCTCGGTTCTGATTCAGAGTGACCTCGAGGCGACATTCACCTTGAAACTACAGTCATATTTTAAAAATTTAAAGTGTTATTCAACCAACGTCTAACCAAGAGCTGAAGAGTCCAAGCTTTTAGCAAATCAATTTATGCTTGAATTTAAGAAGTGGTTACTGGGGTATTGTATTTTTATCAGTCTTAGCAGAGTGGCAAGATGAGAGCTTCTCCTATTGTATAATTTGTCTCATCCCTTCTCTATCTTTTGTTTTTGTCCTTTTGTTGAAACAACTCACTCCACTGTTGTAAATGTGGAAGATCAGGAGGTTGCCATGGAGACACCTTATATGGCGTTTTACCTCATATTTAACAGACTGATTGAGACTGAACCTGAACACACCAAAATATGTATAGACAAAAACATATTTCAGTTAGGTTTATGTTTGAAATAACGACAGAATAACAGGGGAATTACATTTTTTCTAATATAATAAAGCCCATCCTCACTTTGATAGATTTGAAAGCTCAAGTAAGTATAAACAAAAGACTGCCTTATGGAAATTAAAAACTTTTAACTGTTTTTCACAATGCATGCATACTAGAAAACATTGATTGTATTGATGAAAAGAAGTAGCCTGATCTGCCAAAAATATACCGAGTTAGTAAATATGACGCTTTGTGTGAGTCTTTAGCGCCCTCCTCTGTCAAATCTGCGTATGACAAGTAAAATCCATCTTGTGTTCTCCAGGAAAGTATTGTACCCATTTGCTAATTTCTAACACGATGAAAAGTTTATGAATAAATATGTAACTGTCACGGTGTAGATTTTGCAGAATCTGTCTGAAAAAAACAGACTGGAGAAATTAAATGTTGGTTATTTTTAAAAACCCACCATAAAATGATATGTTGTATGTATTTATTTAACTATTACAGACATTCTATAAGAGCAATAAGCCTCTCATAGCATTAGTCTGACCACAATGATGGTTTTAAGATGGTTTTAACATTAGCCTTGAGTGGCTGTCGTAGATATTGTTTTGTTAGCTGCTGTTTAGTAATGTTGAGGAATCTCTATACATTTTGTGTGTTTAGTTGGAAGCCAGAATCTGATCAACCCAGTCGCGGAGCTCAGTGACACGGGCGTACACACCAGGTATACTGGTGTCACAACGACTGCTTCCCCAGGACACAATACCCACCAGTGTCCAGACATCACCCTTCTGACACACCAGAGGACCACCAGAGTCACCCTAAACAGACAGACGGACAAGAGAGTTATGGTGAGAGAGTTATATAGAGAGAAATTGAGGAAGTGAGTTAGAGAAGATAGTCTTACCATGCAAGAGGAGGCACCAGCAGCACCAGCACAAATCATGACATCATGGATGTTGCTTCCCCAGTAGCTCTTACAGTCCTGGTTGGACAACAGAGGCAGGGCAACTTGCTGGAGCTCATTAGGGGTGAACAGAGCTAGAGAGAGAGAGAGAGAGAGAGAGAGAGAGAGAGAGAGAGAGAGAGAGAGAGAGAGAGAGAGAGAGAGAGAGAGAGAGAGAGAGAGAGAGAGAGAGAGAGATCATAAAACATGTTAGGTATTGTAAATATATTATAAACATGTATTATGCTACCATTCAAAAGTTTGGGGTCAGTAAGAATTTTACTGGGAGAACATCACATGAATAAATTACAGATTTTACTGACCCCAAACTTTTGAATGGTAGTGTATATAATGTAGAGATCAATAGGCATATCTATTATTAGCATTATATCAATTATATAACCATTATAGAATAATAATAGTATATTTCAATAATATAATGATGTATTATTTGTATTATTATTTTGCTGTATAAATATATTCTAAATATTCATACTTGAATGAATATCAAATTTAGATTTTTTAGGTCGGTTCTGATTAATTCGGTTCGAGAGTAGAGATAAGATCCCGAGGCACACACGCACACTAGCGCACACACGCAAGGTCTCTCGCTCCCTCTCTCTGCCGTGCGCGCGCTACGCTTGCGCGCTCTTGCTTCCGGGAGATTTTAACTGATTTGCGGGCATCAGGGAGCCGCTATCAATATGCGGGAGACTCCCGGAACTTCCGGGAGACTTGGGATGTCTGTTTCTATCGATCTAGAACCAGAAGCAAGTATGTATAATATACTGTGATGTTATAGATAATCAACCATTGTGTTTGGTCACTCCCCAGCCAGAGGTCACACAGGTCATGCCAGGAGCAAATTCGTCTGAAGTCTCAGCAAGACAAACAGGAGACACTTGGGCATTCAGTGAGACGGGGGAAGTCAGCTTGAT